>RCUC01130125.1:0-34206 GCA_003697995.1 Taxidea taxus jeffersonii | reverse complement strand
AAGCACTTTGTCTCCCAAAGTGCAGATCATGAGCCTCGGGCACTCTGGAACGAGCCCTGGCTACTTTTGCTCTCCTTCCAGTCAGTGTTCTGAGGCTAAAGGAAAGGGATTGCTTTAAGAAGAGGAAAATGAGAACAGACGGTTTTTATGGCCTCTAGAAAGATCACTTGAGCAAGTTACTGCAGTGGAAGTGATCACTCATCCTTAGACCAAGATCTTAGCTCTCATCCAGGCCAAATCTTCATTTTGCCACCGAAGAAACTGGTTCTCAAGAGTACACTGACTTTCCGGAGTGTCCCTAGGTGACCTAATGGCAGAGCTAGACCCAAATTCCAGGTCTCCTGACCTAGACTGTGGACTCTTCACTCAAGCAAGGGTTGGAAAACTGGCCATTGGCCAAACCACAAGCTAAAAATGGTTTCTATATGCTTACATTGTTGAAAAAAAATCAAGAACATTATTTTGTGACATGTGAAAATGATATGAAATTCAAATTTCATTGTCCATAGATAAAGTTTTATTGGAAAACAGCCACATGCATCCATCTATGTACTGTCTATGGCTGCTTTTTTGTTATAAGGGCAAAATCAAGTGGCTGGGACAGAGACCATATGACCCATAATATCTTTATAGAAAAAAAATGGCCCTTAAAGAAAAAGTTTCCAGACACCTGCACTAATGCATGTTACTCCTGTGCATTGGGAAATAAATTAGAGATGAAAAGAAGAAATAAAATACCTTTAAGGTGCATAGTTTTTAAAGTTCCTTCATGTGATTTGGACTGGCTTATTCAGAAAATCTACTGTGTGCCTCTTGCACACTCAGTGGCAGCATACACTCTGCTCACTTCAGGGGGAAGTTAATAATGAGAGTTTTAATTGTGTTCCTGACCAAATACCTCCCAATGGACTCTACTCTCCAGGGCGAGGAAAGGCTGGAAGGAAGATATGGCTTCCCTACAGGTCAGTGAGAACCAAGGACCCTGAATACCCTAGTCCCTTCCTTGCTGAGAGGATCCTGATCAAATGTTATTGGATATTAAATATGCATTACTGCAAGCATTAATTGAGGATTTAATATGCTCCCTAATTAAAATTTGGTGGAGAGAAGTTCATCATATTTAGAAATACAGTATTAAAAATCCACAGAAACTTAATAAAATTATAAATTGGAATATCTTCTTTGAAATTAATGAGCCAAAATATTATAGCCAAGCAAGAGTTAGCTGTGTCTGGAATTCTGAAGGTCATTTGAAGTCATAAAAATGCAGTTTTCAGTTTTATGGTTTCCGAACAATAATAAGGCTGAGAAGAAATCTGGCAGGAAAAAAAATCATCTCTGCTATACACAGCAATTAATATAATAAGAAGCCCTAAGCCGGTGACTAAGGCAGAGAAGCAGGTCTAATTTAGAGTTCTAAATTTCAAGTAGTGGGTGGAAGTGTGATAAGTGGTGGGGTCAGTTGGGTCTCCATCAATGCACTGGCTTGGAGGGAGAGGGTTTTAAGAGAGAGTGGGGGGAGAATACAAAAGGACACAGTTTCAGAGAAGCAGGAGGAGAATGTCCTAATAATACAACCCATCCAGAAAGAATCCAGAGCCCCAGGAAACAGTGAGCTCTCGGTCACTGGAAGAATTCAAGTAGAGCCTATTTAGAAACCTAGGGGGAGATTCCCACTACTAGTGGAAGTCATACTAGATGGCATCCCCATGCCCTTCAAGGTTAAGATTTTTAAATCCTTTGATCTTGGAAAGATATATTCGGCTAGGAAGTAGTAATAACATTAACCAGTTTGTTGGCTTGATTTATCTTTGGGTGCATCAGAGGAGGGTGGGGACCCTAGACTCCGTCCTTAACACTCGTGTTCACTGAGGGCTGTATCCTATGTCCCTAACAACAGCACTGCTGCTGTTCCTGCAATGCTCTGACCTCCCCCACCACATCACCACTACCTTTCTGTATCTGGAACATGTCTCATCTCTCCTCAGGATCACTGCTAGCTCAAGCCCATCCGCCCTGCTCCCAACCTCACAGGTCAGGCTGGAATCGCTCACTTTGCATCTGAGCATGAGCCCTGTTTGTGGAATGATTCCCAGGGGTGGTTTCTGCCTCTCTGACCGTTTCTTACTGACTCCCTAAGGGCAAGGAAAACACATATGTATTCTCTAACGAGGCTTCATTTGATCTATGATAGACATGATCAATGTGCTAATGAAGAGTTAACCTATGTTCCTAAATGAAATAGGGAGCAGAAGCCTTCACGCCGAGGTGGTTCTTGAACAGTGGGCCTCTGAGTCCTCCTCTCTAGCAGATGAATACAAACTGAGAGCATATCCTGAATGTTGTCTACCTCTCAGGTGCCCCGAGGTAGCACTGTGCAGTGAGGTTACTTTCTCCTCTTTAGTGCTCAGAATCTTGTCTCCCCTCTTGCTCCCAATACCAGCTATAGATCTTCCATTCATTCTTTAAAGAATGTTCACCCCCGCCCAAAAAGGAATGATCACTCTCTCCCAACACACAGACCACCTATAACCTAGGGTTTGCATTTTTAGCAAAAATTTCAAAGCCTTAAACTAAAAGCTATGGAAGTGGCAGAGTGTTTGGAAGGGCCCAGATGATAATATTCGTACTTTTGTTATATGTTCATGAAGAAAATACTTATGTATACATGCGATTGAAATCCTTTGTCTTCCTTATGGTCAGTGGCCCACAGGTTGGAAAAGTATTCTACATCATTAAGTTTCTATTTATAGGAAAAAAAACCCTTAAATAATATGATCTCAGGGTCATCTTTTCCATAAGTCAGGATGTCAGGTAATTAGAAAGACATTTCAGTTATTAATTAATCATCACATCTTTTTTTTTTTTTAGTATATGTGCTGCCGAAGCGAGCACATCATCACATCTTTTTTTATTAAAGATTTTATTTATTTATTTGACAGATCACAAGTAGGCAGAGAGAGAAAGGGGGAAGCAGGCTCCCCGCTGAGCAGAGAGCCTGATGTGGGTTCGATCCCAGGACCCTGAGATCATGACCTGAGCCAAAAGCAGAGGCTTAACCCACTGAGCCACCCAGGTGCCCCTAATCATCATAGCTCCTTAAAGTTTCTGCATTTTGTAGATAGTACGATATAAGCTTGGAAGAGCAGGGAGAATATGACAAGTATAAGACACAGGTCCTGCTCTCAGTGGGCTTGGAATCTAGTTGAGAACCCAGACACACACATGTAAACATAAACCGAAGTGTTCTATGGAGAGGGTCAAGAGACCAACACAGGAAGTGGGATAATGGAGACCAGGTAAAGCTATGCTCATTGAGCTGAAACAGCAAAGAATGACTTCTTGGAGACTCTCTGGAAAGAACTATATTCTAACGTGATCAACATATCTTATACATACTGAAAAAAATGGGAGAAAAGGGAAAAGCATCCCAAGTCATGAAGAGTTGGGTTTCTTCAACATCTAGTTTTCACAAACTATTTAAAGAATGCACATTTTAAATTATAATTGTACTAAGTTAGAAATCCAACTGGTGTATTATTAGCAACTTTTAATAGATAGTTCCAATGTGTCTACTGCTACAAGTTACGTGGAAGGCTATCAGGACAATGCATATTTAACCTGTCTGGGTCACATCATAAATGCTTGGGGTTGGATGCATCATTGACTAATGTGGACAGTGAAACTTTCTCCAACAGTAGTGTTATAGAGACTATCATCTTGGTATAAAGCTTTAATCTTGATCTTTTGGCCAAAAGGAAGAAAAAAGAAAGAGTAATAACATACAGAGAACAGACCACTTTTAAAGTAGCATGGTGTGTTTCAACTATTCAACTAGCCTAAAAACTAACTTGCCAAGGTGGTTCTGCAATGAATGTGATTGTGACATTCCAGGCCCATCAATATAAAGATCACAAGAAATCATGGGAGAGGGCAGAGGTGTCTCCTCATCTGGCACATCACAACCAAGACTGTATACACATCACAGGGATGAGAACAGCCAGTATGGGTGGCTGTGCCTGGAAATGTCCATCACAGAAGCCCTGTCTCTCCCATGCTCCCCATCCCTGGACACTTTCATGAAAGTTCCTTGATCCATAGTGACCTTGGACCCTGGCTTTCACATCTGACACAGAGATTTGCTTTTATCCACAGTTACCCAATGCTGATTTCTACAGGAAGGGTCTTTCTGAGGAATTGTTTCAGTAGTTTGTTTGGCTGGGTAATGCAGTTTGAACACTGATCACTGCTTTATATTTCTGCTAACAGTTTCCATGCACATGTCCCATCTTCTTGCTTAAACCACATGTATTTTATGAGTAAAGACTGAATCTGAAATATCTGAGGTTTCCTACAGTGGCTTATACTAGGATGAGCATATGAATTTACAAGAATATTATTTTTCTTTCTGTAATAGAAGCTGAGTGTCTGTTGGCTAGAGAAAGAAGACCCTAACCCAGGACTTGATAAAACCAAAGAATAAAAAACAACAACAACAACAAAAACAAAGAATGGATAACTAAAGAAGAAATAAAGAAGGTCCCTGTCCCTAGAAAATGTAGGGGGCCAGACATCTTGGAAAGATCAGGTATTGTGATGGAAAAAGAGCCAAGGAACCCAGATAAGCAGAAGGGAGGGGCCTCAGTCCATAACTTCCTGAGGGAATTTGGACAAAGTCACTGTCCCTCTCTGAACTTCAATGCCCTCTGCTAGTGAATAAAGTCACCGGGAAAGCTGTTCTGCAAGGTTCCCACTAGCACAGACATCTGATAATTCAATGACTCCCAACTATCTACAAGCAAGTATAGACCAACTATCTACTTATTCTAAACCTCAGCAGCCAGAGACATCTTCATGTAAAAATAAACCTGCTAGAGATCAACCAACATATCTAGAGTTGATTCCCCACACTGGCCTCATCCAGGACTGGATTATGTGACCTTTTTTAGAGAGGTACCAAGCACAGACTTGGGTCTCTTCCTCTGCATGGTTTCCTGTGTAGATGAAGAGAAAGGAGTCATAAACACAAATGATAAGCATCACAGGTCAGAGAGGGGAAGCACTAACGCAGTGGCCATTAAAAGACCTGGAAGAACCCAACAGAGGTAATGAGACCTAAGGGCTGGCACTGAGAAAAACGCTTCAGAGACAGGTGTCTTTTGGGTGGAATATCAGGGGAGGTCCCGACCTGAAAAAGAGGAGGATGGATTTGGGGAGGGGAGGCAGAGGAGCAGCATTTTAAATAAGAGTGAGTATTCACTGTGGTGAGAATGTTTGCAGCATGCCCAGGAACTAATGAAAAGACCAAGCTGGCTGGAACAAAGGTTTCCAAAGAGGAGGGCCAGGAGACTATACAGGCTACAAAAATCATTCCAATTGACCATTTGGCATCAGGAGAAGAAACAACCTGCTCGATAGATTGCATTTCCTTTTTTTGAAGCTGTTCCTTCACCTTATAACTTCACCACACAAACAAACCAGCTTGATTGAATGGAATAGAAACAAAATTTCTGAAATCAGTCACAAATTCTCTGAGCCAAGTGCAGGGTATCTGTGAATGTGGACAAATGTAGATGTCTGTGATGCCAACAACCAGTTCTTAGTTTTTCTCAGCAACTTCCTCTTGGTAAATAAGTAGGTCAGGCCTCTTTAAAGGTAAAGGAGAAGAGGCTTCTGGATGGACCTGCCACGGACCCATGAATGGTAGAGCCTCTGGTCAACTCAGGCAGGGTCCCATCTATTCTTTCTGCTCTGTCTGGGGACCCCAAGTTGTCTTCATTCACTGGCTTCTTCCCCGCCCAGCATAGCAGCTCAGTGAGGCCAAAATAGCAAAGCTGAGAAACACAGACTCAGCATCAGGGTTTTAGTTCTAACTCAACTACTTACTGCAGTATGTGACCTTAGAGTTCTCACTGAACCTCAGTTTCCCAGTCTCTAAAATGGGGTAGTATTACTCACTCTGCCCACCTTACAAAATTGTGGAAATGTTTTATAAATCATAAATTGTATCACAATGGTGATCACAGTGGTGATCCCTGAGCCAGCCATCCAGCAGCTGAATTGCCAATATACCTGTCCTTGACCCCATCGTAGGAATCCAACTTTCAAGGTCCAGGCAACAGTCCTCCCACATCAGTATCATATCCTTTTCCTATTGGTCATGTGGTATTCCCTTTTTGCTAGCAGAGATATTTGACACACATCCTCCTTTATCAAGCTGCCAGCCTCCTTTATGAGGCTGCTCCTGGGGTGAAAATTACAGGCTGTGAGTCAGGCTGGGTTCAAATCAAGGTTTGCCTCCCACTAGCTGTGTGATCTAGGGCAAGCAGTCATGAATGCCTCCATTTCTTCATCTATAAAATGGGGATAATAATACTACTTACTTCAGAGGTGCTCTGAGGATTCATTATATTCAAGTATAAAATGCTTCAAACAGTGCCTGGTCCGTAGTACGAAAGCAATCAATATGAGTCAATAACTATTTTTACTTATGAGAGAAAGTTTTGTTTTAATTTCCATCTCTCTTGTATCATCTAGCATGGTGACTGGCACATAAGAGGCAATTACTATGGACTGAACGTTGGTGGCCCTGCCACCACAATTCCTATGTTGAAATCCTAATGCCCAATTTGATACTAGGACGTGGGGCCTTTGCGAGGTGCTCAGGTCATGAAGGTGGGACTCTTAAGGAATGGGACTAATGTCTTCATAGAAAGAGGCTCCAGAGAGATCCCTAGCCTCTTCTGCCACATGAAGACACAGTGAGAAGTCACTGGCTAAAATATGCCACTTTCGCATAGTGATCACTTTGGGCTTTAAGGCACCTGAAAAACAGCACGTAGGAGTACTGACAATAGGGATTCCATCTTTGGCCTGCCACCTGGTCCATGTCCACAGAATGACCCCCCCTGGGGGTGACAACTTCCAGGCTTCTTGGAGGTTAATATATGCCATGGCCAGAACATGGGGAGGCTTGCTCTGGTTTTCCTAAATTTGTTTAGATAACAAGTAGAGAGAATGTAGTTCCCCAACCCCTCCTGATGTGCAGACAGTGCCACAAATTCTGTTAAGTGTGGCCTCACCATGGTGCCCCCCTGCACATTCCCTCCTCTATAAAATCCATAGACTAAGGTTTGGACTTGGCAGAGAACAGTGCTGCACAGCTTGTCTGGTTCGTGGTCTGCCGGATCCTTCCTGGAAGTTATACTGAATAAAATTCTGTGTAAATCACATGGAGTTGCCTGCTTCATTTCTTGGTCTCAGAGTTCTTTCCTAGTTTGGAGGGTACTTTCTAATTGGTCCTCCACTTTCCAACACAGAAAATGCAGGGAGAGGGGCACTTTGGTGGCTCAGTCAGTTAAGCCTCTGCCTTTGGCTCAGGTCATGATCCTGGGATCCTAGGGTAGAGCCCCATGTCAGGCTCCTTGCTCAGCAGGGAGTATGCTTCTCCCTCTCCCTCTGTTCCTCTCCACCTCTACCTCCAATCCCTCACCCCCCATCCCCTGCTCCTATGGGTATGCTCTCTTTCAAATAACTAAAATCTTAAAAAAAGAAAGAAAGAAAGAAAGAAAATGCAGGGAGAGGCTTTCTCTGAACTGCCTTTATCTGCCTAAAGACGGATCCTCCAATAGGAACATCAACAGGTGTTCTGACCAACAGGTGTCAGAAATCCCCTCCCCAGGAGTTTCATCAACCAGGTAAGACTGAGTCTTACCACAGGAGAAGAGACTAGAAGTCAATACCACACCCAGACAAACTTTGTCACTAACTATCATACCTCTATCTGTTCTTTTTCTTCTTCTTCTTTTTTTTTCTTAAAGACTTTGTTGTTGTTGTTTTTTGACAGACAGAGATCACAAGTAGGCAGAGAGGCAGGCAGAGAGAGAAGGGGGGAAGCAGGCTCCCTGCGGAGCAGAGAGCCTGACACGGAGCTCCATCCCAGGACCCTGGGATCATGACCTGAGCTGAAGGCAGAGGCTTTAACCCACTGAGCCACCCAGGTGCTCCTCATTTGTTCTTTCTTGAGAGGCCTATGCCTCCCCAACCTTTTCTCTATTGAGATAGTATTTAAACTCGAATGCGCAGCCACTTCTAAAGTTACTCATTCTTTTTCTGAGTATCTCCCTTATGTTTATATGTACATATGTTAATACATTTATGTTTGTTTCTCCTTGTTAGTCTATTATTACAGAGGCCTCAGCCAAGAACTCAGAAGGGTCAAGGGAAATTATGTTTCATCCCCTATACTTCCTTGTAGGTTTCCCTTTACCTTCCATTTTCAATGGAAGTAGTGAGTTAGGGGCTGACCCAGGAAGAGGGTCCTCACCCAACCACACTGGATCCTTGGTCTTGGACTTCCCAGTTTCCAGAATCACAAGCAATAAATTTCTATTATTTATAAGCTATCCAGTATCTGGTGTCTTGTTACGGCAGCCTGAATGGACTAAGACAGTGATAAATAAACTTTTTTTTGATCACGTGAATGAATGATTACAACACAGTATTACCATCAGTTTCAGATTAAATGGGAAGGAAATGATGCAGCTTTTTACAACTTCAATGTGGGAGGGTTCAGCAGAACCACACATTAGTTAGTAACAAGGACTCTGGACACAGACACAGCAGGCTCGAACCACTTAACTATCTGTGCAAACCTGAGCAAGTTACTTAACTTCTCCGCGCTCCAGTGCCCTCAACTGTAAAACGAAGATGGGACAGCCCCCAACTCACTACTTCCGTTGGAAATGGAAGGTAAAGGGAATCCTACAACATGCTGGAGGCTACAGGTCCTCAGAAAGACCCTCCAGATGCTGACACAAGGACAAGAGAGAAGAAGAGCAAAGCCATACAAGCAGTCTCACTCTTTCCCTTCATGAAGCCATAGTCTCTCTTCTGAACTGTGCCCAGGCCAAACCCGGGCCTGCCCTCAGAGCCTAGCCTCCAAGGGACACCACATAAGACAGACAAGATACTTGTCTTCTGTAGAAAAATGCATAAGGCAAAACCACAAATATAATTACCAGCCAAGTAACTAAAAAGAATGAAACACCAGAAAGCCACCCCTATGGGCATCTGCGCATACCCTCAAGCTTTAGCACCATTTGAGACAGCCTTGGAGGACAGGCTAAAGATACAACTACTGGAAACTGACTCTTGTAGGCCAGGACTTGAGTCAGGAAAGGAGCGGGAGGGGGACTTCTGTGCTGCTACCTTTTCCCAGCTCTATTTTGGAGTAGGGTATGTGTGTGTGTCCCTTGCTTTTCCTGGGATCCAATCTACATCACCACCATAGCAAAGGCCTGAAGAAGAGAATAGTTAACCTGGCATACAAAGAGTCTCTCCCTAATTCCCCATCTTTACACAGAACAGACACTTGTACAGAATGCTGGAAAGCCTCTGGAGGGCTTTGCATTTCCTGGTGGCAGCTTGATGTCATGGGCAACACCAGTAGAGCTCCATAGTACTCCACTGTTTATGCATTAGGAGCTGAGCTATCTCCCAGGAACACTGTCTATTCAGAACCCAGGCTGAATGCCTTATCTCTTTTACCGAATTTCTAATGTGTCAAAGAATCTAATTTGCAAAACAAAACTACCTTTTAGCCAGAGGGCTTGTGATGGGCTTTATCAGTTACTCCGAGTTTTTTCACCACTAAACAATGGCTCTTCAACCAATGGGTCAAGAAGCTCAGCTTCAGACTATGTCATTAAAAACACAAAAACTTGGTGAATTGTTCCTTGGTGGAGAATGAGAAAGATGTCATTGTCATATTAAAAGGCAAGAAAGAAACCCAGCCTTTGGGGGTATCCGATCTCCTACTCTTCCCAGTGAACTAAGTAAAAAAATCCTCCCTTTCTACTCTCCTAGAGAGCCACACAGGAAGCTTACTCTGGAAGAGATTTAAATTGGATATTTTTATTTAAATTTCAGTTTTTCATAATTAAGATGATGTTAATATACAATCAAACATTAATCACATTCTGACGCATGCTAACCTCCACTGAAAGCCTGCAGACAGATGGTCTTTGATCAGGTTTGCTATCTAAACAAGAAGAAGAAAAATGAAGCTACAGGGGACAAGGGCTGGGGAATAAAAGGTGGCGAAAGGGGCTTCAGGAAGAGGAAATCCTATTTTGAAATGATTTGATCAGGAGAGAGTAAACACCATACTTGCTTAAGATATTGCCCCTGGATAGGTGTAGCCTGGGCTCCCAGTAGATTTTTGCACGCCGCACTGTCATATTTGCATCAAGGAGGAAAACAAAACAAACAAGCCGCTTTAAATAAATGGGCATTTCATTAGCCTTTTCTCTAAGTAACAGCAACAAGCGTTGCCTGGATGACCTGCTTTCTCTACCAATTACAGGGATGTCACCTCCGACAAATGGTTGTAGAACACATTTCCCTAAATCTTAAATTATCTCTCGTGCTACTTCATAGAAAATGATGTGAAGAATAAAAGAAATGATGTGTAAGTCCAGTTAAAAGTAATAAATATTCAGAAGATACTATATTATGATTATAGGTTTTTCATGGCTCCAACTGTGGCTTGATTAAGTAAATTCATCTTTGAAGGATTTTTCCACTTACTTTTAAAATGGAGACACAAGCGTAGAGTATAAAATGCCTCTTCGTCTTTAAAGTGAACTTATTTTGACCTTTTGAATGAGTGCCTTGTCACATTTTATCTATGTCCTAAATGGGATTGCAAACTCTCCTTCAGGGTGATGCCCATGCTAGGCAGTCAGGGCTGTTTGGTCAGTCCCAAGGGGTGAGTGCCTGCTGTGTGCAGAAACACTAACCTAGACCCTGAAGAAGACCAGCCAAGGTAGAGCTATTCATCCAGTGGGGACTGGTGTCTTTGGTCACTCAGGGACCGACACTAACACCTGTTAAATTGTTTAAAGTTGGCAGAAGGCACCCTTATGTACATTATCCACTGGATCCTCCAAAAGATCCTACTGAGTCAACAGTGTCCTGTCTTGTAGATAAAGCAACTGAGACTCAGGCGAGTTCAGTGACCTGTCCCCAATTCACAGCTAGCAGGTAATGGAGCGGCAGTTTGGACAAAGGCTGTCTGAAAGCCTGCCGTCCCTTCCACTGCCGGTAACTTCCACACGGAGCATCCCTGGCCTGATGTGTGACCCTGCTCACGATCGCTGATGAAACGCTCTCATCCCCATTCATCCTCGAGGATGCGAGATGCAAAATGCCATCCCAGAGAAGAATCCTGTCAAAGAATGCTAATCAAATCTGGCCTGATTTGATGTCAGCTCTTCCATTCATCCCAATTGCGAGGCTAAGCTATAATTAATACATAAAAGGTGGTGATTACACTGAATTAGACAACATATCGGGAGAAACCACACTTTTAGACTTTCAGTAGTTGCTGTACCTTAAGAAATAAATCTAACAAGGCAGTTATTATCAGGTTAATAGACTATCTGAGTGTCACTCATGATCTCCTGCATTGATTGTTATGCCCAATATCCTTCTTCTTCTTTCATTCTCCAGTGAAACAGGTTCCTATTCATCTTCCCCTATCCTTTCTTTCTTCCAGCACTGTAGTTTTATTGTTTTCTTCCATAGGGGAACACGTAACTTTAAATCAAAATAAGAGGCAGAATAATAGAGGGTCTCACATCTGCCTTCCTTACTCAGTATCAAAATATCTTACAAGGCCTCAAAAGAAGCTATCAGAGACGCATAAAGGAAACAATAAACATGAAAAGAACAACAGGATATCTGAAAAAGAGAAAAATATCTCAGCCAACAGAGACGGACACTTTTATGATGGTTACCCTGGGAAAAATACATTCAGAAAAGCAGTTGTCTTACATTTCTCCATAAGCTGAGGAAGTAGAGACCGCCGCTCCTCTGAAAGAATGCCCCCTTCACCACCCCTGAATGTAGAAACATCTACTTCTACCAATGGGCCTAGAGAGCTGGTTGGAGGTAACCGGTGCAGGAATACAGTTTCTCTTAACTGATGGACTCACCTGCAAAATTCCAGATGGAGGGTTGACTCCCTGATCATTTGGTGAAAGGACCAAGATGCTGGTTTAGCTAATCCTGAGATACCGAATGAACCCCTGGGTGACAGATGTTGTAGCCAGGTTAGGTTCACACCTGGCTTCTCTCCTTAATGCCACAGAAATGCTTCTGTCAGTTGGGTGCCTAATTATATCCCGACCTAACTTACTACCTGCATGAAAAGCTGCTGTCTCTGCACAGCTGCAGTCATAGGACCTTTGGAAGACTAGAACTATCTTTTCTTATATTTGTACCTATCCCATTCCACCCCGGGACCTCACATAAGGCCAAACACAGAGCAAACTCTAAGAAGTCCTTTATTCCATGGTACTTCCCATTGGAGGCAAGATTCTTATTCTAGTTACCTTTATCTCCTCAGAGCCCCTATATTTCCTCATGCACATCATGGGTAGTTAATAAATATTTGCTGAATTATATGTCTGGTGCTCACTGAAGAATTGTTTAATTCAACTAGAAGGTGAGATTTCAAAAATTTATTCCAAACCTACCTCTGCTAAAGAGTGCTAAGAAATAAGAAGAGCAAAAAAAAAATAGCAAACATTCTTTGAGGATTTACTATGCGGTGCACCCCCTAAGTATCTTCCCTCTGTTCTCTTTTTGCTCACAATGGCCCTTGGAGGTCAGCATTAGTTATTATTCCCATCCTGTAAATGGGCAAACCTGGAGCCCAACTCAGTAGCCCATGGTTATATAGCAAGTAAGGATCTAACAAAGTGTTTCTATGATAAGACACCAGAGAGGAAAAGTGAGATAAATCTGGCGTTCCGCCCACTTCTGCGGTCCTTCCGATAGCTCCCATAGCCAATGCGATTGATGGTGCAGAAATCAGTTATCAAGGCAAAAAGGCAGGCTGCGGATAGATAAGGCCTATAAAAATGGACAGAACATGACATGCCTCACTGGGAGGACTGATGGAAAGGATTGGTATTGCTTCCGAGAAATGTGCTGATTCTTATCCAGCAGTGACTATGCTCTGACCTTTTCTAAGGAAACATGTTTGTAATGGGTTCTTCCCGACTTCTCCTTTTCAGTGGTAGGAAGTTACAGTCTGTGAAGAGGATGGACAGCTCCTTGACAATGACCCTGGGCAGCCCTATGACAACCCATAATAATACCTATCCTGGTCACAATTGCCACTGCTGCTGCAAGCTGCACATCAAGGGGCTTAGAGGGTTGGGAGCAGCTGTACTTTTTATGGGGGCTCCCCTACTCGCAAAAAGTAGACTTTAAAAAATGTATCTTAAGGAACATTTAAAGAGGATGCACAGTAGATGGACGATATGGAACCAAGCGGAAAAATGGTCCATCATTGGCATGAATCACAATCTCCCATTGGTTCAGAGTAGAATGGGAGTGCCTGCACCTGCCAGGACTGGTGCTGATAAAGGTCCATTGGCACTTACCACATCGCTGAAAGAGTGGGGTTTCTTATTAGCTGCTTTGCTTGAACTGTGAGTTCTAGCCCACTACCAGTCCACTGGAGGTAATCAATGTATGTTTGATCAATGGGTAATGGAATAAAAGGGTAAGTTTTATGGTTCATTAAGGATTCACTTTAACTAAAGATTGCCATATGCTTTTAAAAACTACAAAAACAAATATGTATATTTTAAACATTTTGAAAAAGCCTTAACACAAACTGGGTTCCCCAAACTGCATTTCACAGATGCAGAGAAATATCTGGCCGAAAATGGAGTTGGGAACAGAGGGAGGACCATGATCAAATGAGCTTGGGAATTCAGGGTTAAGCAAAGTCAAGTATCACCTTTAAAGCAGGATTCCAAGCTTGTAAGACACCAATATGCATTGTACATCTTCACAAAGGTGTTATATTGTGTAGCCAAATGTATCTGAACATTGAAACCATGTTCCAGTTATTCCCATTAACATTTATAAAATTCCTCTGCAGAAACAGTATAGCTTAGTCAGCACTTAAGAATTTTACAGGGCTAGGGTGACTGGGTGGCTCAGTCAGTTAAGTGTCTGACTCCATTTAGGCTCAGGTCCCAGTCTCAAGATCATGGGATCCGCCCTGCGCCCAACAGGGAGTGGACTTGAGATTCTCTCTCTCCCACTGCCCCACCCTCTCCCCACCACCCTGCTTGCAAGGAAGCATGCATGCACACACTCTCTCTCTCTCAAATAAATAAATCAATCTTAAAAAAATAGGCTGCATAGTACTTACTTTTCATACATTCCTTCTAGTAACTTCTACAATATCTATGGGGTATAGTTCTAAAAGATAATTGAGGGGGAAGCAAAATAAATAACAGCTTGTTCCTGTCTCTAAACATCTTACAATTTATTAGGAATAGCAACAGATATGCTAATATTAATAGTACTAATATTAATTTACAGCTTACATAGTCAAAGGATACATAAAGTGCAAGGAAATTTGATTAGAAAGTCTGTTTAGAAGTCAAACAAAAGATAAACTAAAGCAGACCCTACGGCATAACTTAGAAGTTACTTCCTTGAGTAAATATCTAATACTTGCTTGATGACTCACTATATACAAGGGGAAAGCAGGAATAAAAGTGTCTGGCTATTTGAGATTTTGATAGATATTTAAACTTCGGGAAAATGTGAAGATTCTCATCCTATGTGGATGGCATTCTTTGAAAATCATCACTCATCTGAGAATGGTAAATGCAATGACCCTTTTCAGGCAACATCTGTTTTCCCTCCAAATATGAGGCCTAGAGTGAACCCATTCCTACTTTCTTTAAATTCCTTCATCTCAGCAAACTCCTCTGGCCTCAGTGTTTCACACAGGCTCTCTCCTTCCGTGTAAAATGTGCTTCCTCTTACTCTCCCCCTCAAGGTCCCCCTTCTCTATCCAATCTCAACTTAAATGGCCCTTCTCCTGAGGGCCTTGCTTGATCCCTCCAATCTAAATCAGGCACCTCCTTTTGATCCCTCTCATCATATCTGCTTTTTACTACTGACTGCTGTATATTTATGTTTAAAAATATGTCTTTCCCATTAGGTTAAGCTTCACAAAGACAAGGGCTGTGTCTATTATGTTTACCACTTAATCTCCACCATCTAGAACACGTCTTGGTGTAAAGATACTCAATAAATATTTGATGAATGAATACATGAATGAAATGAATGGTAACTGAAAAAAATCAGAATACCAAACTAAAAGTTGAGATGTAGCTATAAACTCATATACCTAAATTCACACATCTGAGGGCTTTGTATGTCAAAAAAGTTCCCCATGGGAAGCTGCCTGTTTTCACTAATAAAGTAATCTCCGCTTCAAATATATTTAGAATTCTCCTTTTGGAAGAGTTCTCAGAACCTGATTCAGGGTGACCTGATTTTGTGAAATAGCCAGAAATCATTCAGAACAGACTCTGAAGAACTTGAAGGAAGTTGAGTCATCTTGGCAGAGGGGTGGGGTGGGGGAGGGTGGAGGAGGGTGGAGGAGGGTGGAGGAGGGTGGGAGGGCCCAAGCAATAGAGCTCATAATTTGACTTGGAGGACAATTTCCAAACCGCAAATCCACTAATAACATACATCACATCATCATTGCAATTACTAAAGAGCTACTGGAGACATATATGAAATGGGGTGACACTTATCTTGATACTGATTAAAAAATGAATCTTGTGACTTTAGAGTTTTATTTCCTAATTTTTAGGGTTAATGAAACATCAGAACAAAAATAACAGATGCATCTGAACATAAACTGGGCCAATATCTCCAATAATTTCTAAGTGCACATGCAACATGTAGGCTAATCTAGCCTGTTACACCACCAACAGGACTTCTCAAAGTCATTGTTCTGAGGGAGTTATCAATTTCCCATAAGACTTATCTAGGGGACCCTATTTTAGGAGAAAGAATAATAATTTCAGGAGAAAGAATAATAATTACAATGGAGATTCATCTGGTCTGGGTACAAGTGCCCCCACAACCTACTCCTTCCTTGCACCATAATGAGATCACGTGTGAAAGCCTAAATTATGTAAATGAAAAGGCTCCACTAATACTGCTGAAATATTCCCGGAGTGTTACACTTGACAACCTCAAAGTACATTTCACACTGCTAATGACTTCATCACTAACACAACTGCCATGAGTCAGGCAGTTTCCATGGCAACGCCCTAGTACAGCTGTTTACCCATATAAAGTATTGCACCTACTTAGTTACATATACAGACAGATCACTAGATTCCTAGGTACTGAAATTGAAATAATTCAATTTTCAATGTCTCTCTTTATGAAGTGATTCTGCCAGCTATAGGGATTAGCATATCAATGTGACTTTGACAGGGGTTGCCGCAAAAGACATATTTTGCAGGCACTTCATGTCAATTAGAGCCCTAACTGTTTCATGGAATAATCATTCCTGCCAGATTAAGGTCGGGCTGCAAGGTAATTTAATTGGTGCCATTATATGTAGAAAAAAATGCTCTAATAGAGTGCATACACTGTCTCTGCCAGGAAAGGGGAGGGCTGCACAAAGCAAATGACTGAAAAGAATTGCCTTCTTAGCCATTTAGAAGGGATTTAAAAACACCACACACACCAAGATGGGAACCTCTGCGATATTATTTCCTAGATTAGCTGGAAGGAAAAGTCTGAAGGAGAGAGAGGACATTGGCCGGTTCATGGTTTTCTCCAAAGGTCCCTCCGCCCCCCGCCCCGTACAGGAACCTGGACTAGCATGACAATTCAATAGATTCATCCCCACAACACCTATGTAAGCTTTCTGAAATGCTACAGTTACATTTGCTGAGAGGGCACTTGTCTCCAGGCGGAGAGGGGAAGAGAAGTCACAAGGTAGACTGTAAGCCACTTGGTGTGCCAAGGAGTGATACCACACCACCACCTTTACCCTCTCCTGGAAGAGAAAAAGATGCCTCGCACCTTTACTGCCTTTGTTGCCAGAATTTTCTAATATAACTCCCTGCTGCCTCATGGAAGCTCATGTTATCCCCAACTTCCCACAATTGGAGGCTGGGGAAAAGGACTGAGGCTCTGAGCAACCTGGGGCAATGGGTAGCACCATCTAGGTTTCCCAGTCTTGATGGGAAGAAGGCAGGGGAAATAGTCTAGAGGGGATGATCATGGCTCAGCAGACATTTTCTGTTATGGATAACATTTAACTTACCCATGCTCACTCACCGTTCCACCTTCTTATCATGCATCTATTTATGGGAGAATGAGAAATAGTAGTTTCATCTTTGTTTTGTTCTCCCTGTTGATCCCACCAGAAGTAGTCTCCTCATATGAAGTCCTCTGAACTTATTATAAAAAACTTACACATCCTCTATTATGTGAAGAACTAATTTGGTGGTTAATTACATCTGACTTTGTACCATTCGTGATCATTTTGTGTTTCCCTGTCTTAGAACTCCATCCCAAGCATTGGCTGCTTGAGGGCAGGGCTTGTGGTTTTTACACCTTTATAATGCCTGGATGCCAACATGTGTCCCACACAGCATGTTTTGTATTTGGAAATTCTTTAACATTCCCTGACACTGCTGGGGAATCATTTCTAAAATATCAAAGAAGTCAGTGAACCTTGGAGGATAAAACATATGCAAAGAAAATACTGATTTTCAGAGGTGTTCTCTGATGTACTTAATTTTACCAATTAGGGAAGCTGTACAGATTTGTCTAGAGCAGCACTGACCCAGAGAAATACAATGTAAGTGGTGTATGAAATTTTAAACTTCTAGTGGCCATATTAAAAAGTAAAATTATACAGACGAAACTGATATTTTGTTTAAACTGATATATCCAAATAGTGTCATTTCAATATGGAGTCAACACAAAAATGATCAATAAGTTATTTTTGGGTGTGTGCTAAGTCTTTGAAACCCAGTGTGTTTTTACCCTTACAGTAGATCTCAAATCTGACTAGCAAGTACTCAGTGGCCACGTGGGGCTGGTGGCCACTGTGTTGGACAGAACAGTTCTAAGTTCACACTGTCAGGTAGTAGTAGTATAGTAGTAGAACCCACATCTCCTGATTCCCTGACCAATATTCTTTCCACTTCACAGGACAGAGATGATTCCCCTTCTCCCTGCCCCCTACAGTATCTCCTGGCTTCACCCTGTGAGCCAAACTCCAACAAATATGCCTGAGAAGCTCATAGCCACATAGAGCTGAGAGAACTCAAGAGAAATTGAGCTTGCCTTGCTTTTAACAATGTGGGTTTAAAATGAAATGACAGATGCTGGCGAGGATGTGGAGAAAGGGGAACCCTCCTACACTGTTGGTGGGAATGCAAGCTGGTGCAACCACTCTGGAAAACTGCATGGAGGTTCCTCAAAAAATTGAAAATAGAGCTACCTTATGACCCGCAATTGCACTACTGGGTATTTGCCCTAAAGATACAAACGTAGTGATCCAAAGGGGCACGTGTACCCGAATGTTTATAGCAGCAATGTCCACAATAGCCAAGTTATGGAAAGAACCTAGATGTCCATCAACAGATGAATGGATAAAGAAGAAGTGGTATATATATACAATGGAATACTATGCAGCCATCAAAAGAAATGAAATCTTACCATTTGCGACGACATGGATGGAACTGGAGCGTATTATGCTTAGCGAAATAAGTCAACTGGAGAAAGACAACTATCACATGATCTCCCTGATATGAGGAAGTGGAGATGCAACGGGGGTGGGAGTTAAGGTGGTAGAAAAAGTAAAAATGAAACAAGATGGGATCGGGAGGGAGACAAACCAAAAGAGACTCTTAATGTCATAAAACAAACTGAGGGGGGTAGGGGGGAGAAGGTTTGGGAGAGGGTGGTGGGGTTACATTATATGTTTAAATAAAGCTTAAATTAAAAAAAAAAAAAAAAAATAGTGCTCAAAGGTTGATGGGAGGAGGAATGATCAGACACCATGGAGCTTGGCAGTTGGAGGCCTCATCAAAGTTATTATCAAGAATCCATTGAATCTGTCCATTTGTTAGCAAGGAAGGCCTCACCCTATGTGCCATTATTTCTCTCTTTCTGATTATTATTAGAATTATAATTATAGATTAAGATTAGAATAATCTGATTATTTCTCATCTTTCTGATGAGAACCTGATTCTCTCAGGTTCTTCTAGTCTTGCCTCAATTTGACAGACCATTTAAATGATATTAGAAGAGAACACAATCCCTACCCTGCAGGGTACCCTGGCACCTCTTAACAGAGAAAGTCTCTTTGGGAGTTAACAGCCACCTGGAGATTAGAAACCACTTTCCTTCTGTTCAGCCCTGGGGGAAGGATACTTTTAGGGGAAACAGGTGTCCCACAGGGGATCTAGATGATGCCACAGGAGTTTTTCACTTGAAGGTAAAGATTATATTCCAGAAACTTAGCCAATCTGCACTGACAGTATGGCTCCTTGGTGTCTTGGTCAAGGGACAGAGTGAAAGTTAAGGAATTGGTCTGTGGTTCAGCGGAGTTTATCAGCTTTGTGGGGGTTTAGACAAATAGGACTGTCACCCTCTTATATTGATGGGGAGAGTTTTGTGTTACCAGAATCCCCAGGGTATTTAATTAGGCATTTTTATTAAATCTTGGTTCTCAGGGGGCTTGAAGGGCCACTTTGGAGGTGACAAGAGTTGGAGGTAGGTAGGTGTCAATTCTCTTTTGCTTAAGCCTTCTTGCTTCTAGTAGCATCCTTGTTGCCTCTTCCCTTGGGCTGGTAGGATTCATCTACCAGGTTAAAAAAAAAAAAAGATTTTAAAATAAAAAAGATTTTTATAAATGTGATAGGAAATGAAGCAAGAGACTGTAGTGACAGAGAGATGGATGCAGTGATGGAAGCAAATGATAAGCAGTGTATCAGGTCCCTGCCAATTTTCCCCTTGGCAGGAAGATAGGTGCCCTTGTTGAAGTGACTGAATGGCCAGCAGGTATCCTGGGACCTGCTTGCTCAGAGCTCAGGAATACCTTGATGGCCCCAAGGCTGGCACAGACCAGATTATGGGTTAGCCAGCCCCAGAAGGCTTTTACCTACATTTAGCATAAGTTGGTAGACTACACTCTTACTGCATGTAGGTGGGTTCATCCCACAGGAACCACAGGTAGGATTAGAGACGTCCCTAGTCCTCAGAGCCCACATACCCCACTGGGTGAGAGGTGTGTGTGTGGGGGTGGGGTGAGGACTAGGAATGACAAGATCCACAGTGGAGCAGGGGGAAAGGCCACACTCTCTGCACTTGCAGAACGACACTGTGTCATCTACTTATGGATGATCTCAACTGGCACTTAAAATTGTTACAAGAAAGGAACTGTATTATTCTCCCCATTTTTGCAGTTCCCTAACAGACATGGGTTTCATTCTCCTCAAATATGTGACCTGTTTGGGGGTTCGGCATATACTATGTGTCTGGTAACTTATGCCACATAAAGAAGCTAGAGGCGGTGAGTGAGGATGTCGTGCCTGCCCACCTTTCTCCAAAGCTGCATGGGCTAAGACAGAAGGGTCTGGAGAGGCGGGGTGCTGGCCCAGGGTTAGTAAGCTGCACATCCCAGCATTTGCTGGTGTTCTTGCTACCCACCTTCCGGCCCACTGGGGATGGAGCAGGGAGCCTGCCTGGCATGACATCTATTTGATTATGAGTAGTGGCAAGAATTGATCCTGACACACAGGTTAAACCATTAGGAGGATCCCAGAGTTTGGTTTAGTTTTTTAGCAATGGACCCTACTCCTAAGCCCACCAGAGACTCAAGAAAACATGACTGAGAAGAAGGAGGGTCAGAAGCAACAGGTGCCACCATTTGTCCCTGTGAAGAGTTTTGTGCCTACAGGATTCATTCTCTGTCTTGCTCTAATTTCTTTTTACCCTCCAGCAACCCTGTTAACTAAATATTTCTATAAGAACTGGTGGCAGCCCCCACAGCATCCCTATTTAGAGAGGAGAAATGGAAGCACACAGAACTAAAGCAACTTTCTCAAAGCTTCTGGGCAAGAAACAAAGGGAGGTAGGGCTGAAGGGTTCTGCTCCTAGCAGTATTCAGCAGCTGAAGGGTAGCATACTGGGACTGTCCAGTCCCCCAGGCATGAGGTCGGCCAAGACAGCCATGCCAGTGGGGGTCCTCGGGGGTGGGTTATTCCCTGTTGCTGGTGTGAGGCCAAAGGGAGAGAACTTTGTTGTGCCTGGAAGAAGGTCAAAGTAGGAGGCACTGCCCAAAGGGCCTATCAGAGCACGGAGTGCCCCAGTAGGAGGAAGGGAGCCCAGACAAACAGCCAAAGAGTTAGAGAGGAAAGGTAGGAGTCTGGAACAGCCGGTGAGGAGGGGGTGCAGGAGGACAAAGGACAGAGTGAAGGGGGATCATGTGATTCTCATGGCCACCATGCGGCCTCCACTTCCTACCTAAAATTTCACAGTGTCAGAATTTGAGAGAGTAAAGCTGCAATCAGAGAAGTCCAGGAGAGAACTCTTTTTTCCCCCTGCCCCCATGAACTCCCCCATGGGCTAACAATGAGCTCTCTCACCATGGACCTTGAGTTGTTGCTCTCCAGGTGTCCATGTGGGAATTCACCTGCAGGGCCTTGACCTTGACCTTCACAGGACTGTACCCCAATTCCAATCAGTCCCTTTGTTCCTCTGAGGTGACATGAATGACAATCAGTATGCTGTTCATGCAAGTTGCAGTAATTTTTCCCCCAAATATTTACCAGCTTTTACCTCTTTCTAATTAATGCCGACAGGTAATCCCTCCTCCCACAAGAAAACAATTCCCTCTTCTGAGCAGGTGTGCTGTTATCCTTTATCCACGACAGCTTAGACACAGGCAAACAGGAGGAACAGGAACCACCTTCCAGAGGCTATAAAGGGAAAGGTCTTTCTGCTTTCTTTTAAATCTCTGTGGGGTTAGTTTGTTTGTTTTAAATGAGACAGCGTGTAAATGGCTCTCCTTAGGAGAAGGGAGTTCTAATGAACAAGCCTAGCCCATTTTCCACTGGGTAATGAGTGCACCTAGGTAGCTGCTGGGAACAGTGATGTATTCAGTTGTCACCCTGATTTTACACTGTGGCTGGGTGGCCTGTTTAATATACGAACATAAATCTATCAGCTGTTTTTACATGTTCCCATTTGGAAAGCCAAAGTCTTAGAATAATACATGCTCTGTGTCTGCAAGATTGGCACAGCCCTTCCATCATTTCCATAACGTCTATGAGCATTTACAGGTATTGTGTATTATGGACCCTAATATTTGTGCACACATGCGCATGTGCCATACCTTCCATTACCATGCACATGCATGCACACACACACAGAGTCATGCACACCTTAGAACAGGGAATGCCAATAAAAAGAAAGAACACTAGAGACCGTCTCAGCCCCTCAGCTTCTAAGAGGAAGGAGATGTGGTATGAGATTCAAGGCAACACTCAACAAAAAAATTGGAGCACCCTTTCTCAGACTTCTACAGAATGAGGGCAAATATAGTCTCTTGGTTTTTGCCTTCATTAAAATTTTTGGATTCTGGGGCACCTGGGTGGCTCAGTGGGTTAAAGCCTCTGCCGTTGGCTCAGGTCATGATCCGAGGGTCCAGGGACCAAGCCCCGAATCGGGCTCTCTACTCAGCAGGGAGCCTGCTTCCTCCTCTCTCTCTGCCTGCCTCTCTGCCTACTTGTGATCTCTGTCCATTAAATAAATAAATAAAATCTTTAAAAAAAATTTTTTTTTGGATTCTAAGATTTGGAACTTGGCTAAGTGAGAAACCACAAGTCAAGTTTTAGTAAAGGAGAAAAGAGAGGCCACAATGTGATGGGAGTTTTGGACATGTGTGGCTGAGGGACATGATAACTACACTGAATGAAGAGGATGGAGGTGGCAAAGACAATATTCAAAACATTGATGTATTTCTGAATCCAAACAGCTCTGAGCATCCAATCAAGGCCACACGGATCATATAGATAAAGATGGAAATAAATAATGGACCCAAGTGAAGAGGAAAAACTCAGTTGCATGTTAACAGTGCTAAAGCCAAATGGGAAGTGTCCAGGTGAGAACATGAGGGCTTCCAAGGTGCACGTACCCACGTCTGAGCCTTTTTTGGGGCTAGCCCCTCCCCCTATTTTTTTTTTCTTTCTTTCCCTCTCCCCTTCCCTACATCCCCATTTAAGTTCCTCACTTATAGTCCTAAAGATGCACCTAGTCACTTTTTTTTTTCGAGATTTTATTTATTTATTTGACACAGATTGAGAGAGAGAGTACACGCACAAGCAGGGAGAGCAGCAGGCAGAGGCAGAGGGAGAAGCAGGTTCCCCGAGGAGCAGGGAGCCCGATGCAGGACTTGATTCCAGCACCCTGGGATCATGACCTGAGCCGAAGGCAGTCACCCAACCAACTGAGCCACCCAGGTACTCTTCACTTGGTCAATTTTGAGACTCTTCCAGCCCTCAGAGCCCCATCTTGTGTTCCATTATCTCCTCTAGCTCTGGCTAATCTCTCCATTAAGTTTCTGGATCAGTCAGTGTCCAACCAAGACAAGAGAAACAGGGAATTGTGACCTGGAGGCTACAAAAGATGAAAAGCCAAGTGTGGAAGGGGGAAGCTGTGGTCAAATAACAGGAAGCTACTCCCTAGGCTGAAAGAATGGAGAAGGCAGCTTTACCAAAGCCCAGGGTCCAGGTAACCCTCTACCTGGAGAGGGAGACTAGAGCCCTGGGATGGTCTACCTAGTAGAGACCTGAAGCACAGAGGTGACATAGCATCTGCCATAGCAGAAGCAGAGAGGGGAGAACTCTGCCCTCCATCCTCCCAGTAGTGCCTCCCATTGGCTGAATCCAGGCAAAAGCCAAAGGCCGTGAGAATTTGAGAAACAGAATCTTGCAAGCAGCAGCCCCCCACCAGAGCACAAAGTGGGAGCAGGGTAAGGAATGAGTTTGTGGGTGAAAGGTGAAGGATTTATACTATACCTATAGCTTGCATAACAGAATGCGATGTTTGATCATATCTTGTTTTATCTGATACTAAGACAGGGTGTCCAATAGAAATGGAATATAAGCCATGAAATCCAGACCATGTGGGCTATTTAAAAATTTCTAGAAGTCATATTTAAAACACTAAAAAAATGTGCAATTAATTTTAATAATACATTTTACTTTACCCCAAACACCCAAAATATTATCATTTCAACATGCAATCAATATTACCAGGTTTAATGAGATAATTCACTTTTTTTCCCCATACTAAGTCTTTGAAATCCACTGTGCATCTTACACTTACAGTATATCTCAATTTGGACATTTCAAGTGCTCAATAGTTACATGTGGCTAGTGACTGACTCCTGGAGTTTTGAGTGATTTCATATGGTTTCCAAGTTTTGAGAGAGTATAGGACAAGAATCCACTGGGGAGAATATCTCTGTATCTATTAGTGAACGTTCCAAAAAATTCTTATTGAACTCAGAACTGCAAAGGAAGAAGAAAATACAATGGGAACCTGTTGAACATAACAGATCTTAGAAATCTGGGAAAGGCAGTGCTATATATGCCAGATTTAGTAACATTTAAAACCTTTTCACATATCATATTAAGTAGCTTTAGAATCGTGGGCTGTGTTATCGATTTGCAGGTTTCTCTTGGATGATGTTGGATGATGATACATTAGTTTTTAATATCTTCTACTTTTGTTAATCAGAAAAAGACTGGAAGTATTCAGAAACGTCCCTCCTGTCATCGTCTCCAAGTTGGAGGGAAACTTCTCTTTACAGGACATAACGACTCAGTGTCTGGAAACTTTGGGATTATAAAAATCTCAACAGGCCATGAGGATCAAAAATCAGATGCACACAATGGAGGAGGAGTGATTAGTTCTCATGGGAGAGGGAAGAAAATGAGTTTCAAGTGGTGACCATGTCCTGTGTTTTCTACTCAGCACTGGTGCACAAGTGTTGACTGTATTGCTAGTTTTCACAGCCTGCATGTATTTTATAAATGTTTTTATTCTTTTGATATTTAATAAAATCACAAGTGGCACTCACACAAATGCATACAAAGTAAATGAGGAAGATAAAAGGGAAATAAAAGGAAGGAAGGAACTGGAGGGGAACAGAAAGAAGGAGATAACAAGGAAAACTGAAAGAAGGCAGAATGTCTATCTGGTATAAATTGACCCTGTCCAGAGAGATGCCTTGTTGTATTTTGAAATTCTCTTTTTGTAGTTTTCCCTACTGTCAAGTTGTACACCTAGGGCAGATGCCTCCTACACATGGGGATACTCCAGAGTAGATGAGGCTGGGCTTTGGCATTTCCCTCTAGCAGAAGACCATTCTTTTGACAATCCTGTGTTCTTTATGAGATGATCTTTGACGTCAGACCCTTTGGTTGGCTTTTATGAGAAAAATGGAAAGGCACATGATTTGCAAAACCTGGGATTGTATTGGTGTGTTGGAAATATACAACTTGGGCTCTAATGACAGCTGAGCCCATAAGAGATCAGGGACCTTTCCCTGACTTCTAGAACAATGTCATACTTGAAGATGACAAGCTATGGAGTTAAGATGGGATCCATGTAGCTTAAGTACCTCAAGACTCCTAACGGAAGTACTCCAGACACTGGGTCATCTCTCACTCACAGCAGACTCCCCACATGCCGTTCCAAGCCTCATCTTACTAAAAGGCATGGTGGACTTCTGATGTTGGCACCAGCTGTCTCAAATCTCCTCTCTGAAATCAGGCCAGGGATGCAATGGCTTACTATCTCATTCGATTTGCATTAGCCTGGTAGTAGTACTGCCTCCCTGACCCAAAGGCCCTCACTGCCACAGGGTAGCGAGCTGTATCAGCATGCAACCTGGCCAGGATTTGGCATTCCAGGGACAGATTCAAGAAGGAAGTAAGACTTAACTCAAGTAGGAAAGCAGCTACATGGGCAAGGAACAGGCAACAAGAAGGGCTTAAACAGGTCAGAGGCTGAGCCACTTACTGGAGCTTTGGTGAGCAAGATTCACCTCAGATCCTAGAGCTGAGACTGTCTGCCCCTTCTCTATTCTATAGTCTTGGTTGCTGTCAGTATCACTGGACCTGGAAGGGTTTATTATTAGCAGAAATGTATCATATATGGCACAGGAGTCCTTCACTGGAAAAGAGGCAGGATTACGTTGCTCTTCTTGCTGTGGACTGATCTTGTTTCTACTAATAAGCAGAGAAAGTGATGGTCATGCTTTATTTACCAAGAAATACTTCTAAATTCTCCCCACCATCTAAGAAAGGCAAGATAGAATGATGACAAGCATTCTCAACATATTTCAACTGACAGAGTCATGTATTTAAAATTTTGATTGGAGAGGACTTGATGAAACAAACAAAAAATATCTAAACTATTCCATATTTCTTTTTTCTCCCCAATAATTCAAGAGGTCTTTAAAAGTAGGAATGATCTCAGACATTCTGTTGTTCATGTAACATAAAGACTGACAATAACCCAGCCTGATGCTTATGACAGGGATGGCATGGGCAAGACATTCACGTGTCTGCACGTGCACATGTCCAAGTGTGCATTTGTGTGTGTGCAAGTGTGTGTGTGTGTGTGTGTATGTATGGGTCTAGAAGCACACAAATAAGGTGGCTGAGTTGGAGATGTAGTGAGTAAACTCTAAGAATAGCAGGGACACTGTTAACCCCCAGAAAAATGATTTGGAATTTAAATAGCAAGTGTTCAGAAGTGATAGGCAAAATAAACCTGGAAGGCTGTTTGTGGTACAGATGGGATCTGATGCTCTCTGAGCAGGGAGAAGCACTGTCAGTGTTTTGACAGACACAGACTGATGTTCAGGACAGAGCCAAGGAGGTGCTGGGTGGAGGGACATGGCGGCGGCGGAGGGGGGGTGTTGGCGGGGACGGGGTGGGGGTTGGAGACCTCTGTGACAGATTGACAAGCCTGCACAGGAATTCTTCTCAAAGCAGAAGGCAGGGAGAGAGGAGCTATGAAGATAAAGGCAGAACGAGACTGAGATGCTAGTGGTGGGGTGAGGTGAGAAGGGCAGAACTGCATTTACCACCTCTGCCTCTTTGGGGATTATTAAGGAGGTAAAGGCAGGGGCCAAAAGCCAGACTTCAGGGGGGATAAGCATCACTGCCCAGCGCTTTATTTCTCTTTGCAGTTTGTGGAGCTGGCAGGCCTGCTTAGTGTGCCAGGGAGAGAAACCCCAGTGACAAATGCCTCCCAAGAGGATGGAGGGTCAGAGGCAACCACATAGTGTGTTCCTCTTCTGGGACCATAGAAATGTTATCCAGAAGGAAAACTAGAGGCTGAAGGGGTATAAAAGCACTATAAACTGTGGCCTGTGAGGCAGCAGACCCCAGCATGGACTTAAATACTCAGTGGGGGGAAATATTACTCTCTAAAGGTGGCACCTCAGCTCACTTAGACCAGATCATCCCCTTGCCCCTCCCAACCAGCCCACAGCCCCTCACAATTCTTATATGCCTCTGAACCTGGGCTGTCCTGCCCTCCTCTCTGATCCATCCCACCTGTCTGCACTGAGGTCCTTTCTCCTACATGCCCAGCCTCATCTGGTAGATGCAGTGTCCTTGTTCTGTTTTCTCCTAGTGCACATGCTGGGCCCTTAGCATCCAGCAGGCAGTGTGGTGGTGTGGTTACACCATCATTTCAAATCAGGAAGACTCCACTTAAGTCTTTCCCTCATTAGCACCATGCTTCAGGAAAAGTTAGTTACTCTCTTCGAGCCTCAGTTTCCTGGTTTGCAGAGCAAAACTCTGCAGCAGGAAAGCAGGCTTGTTGCACTGAAATCAGTGGTTCTCAACCAGGGGCCACGTTGACAGTGTATGCCGTGCAGGTAGTCACAAGTGCACAAGGGAGGGGGGGTTAATCCTGGCATCTAGTCAGTGGAGGCCACGGATGTTGCTAACCGCCCTAAATGCATAGGACAGCTCTCCATAACAGATAATTTGCCAGCCCCAAATGTCAACAGTGATGTAGTTACTTATAAAATGTCTCTCGGTGTTTCACGGATCTTTTATCAATGATGGCTTCTACCGGATACATAATGCATGGGCAACTGGAAGAGTGTGAGCTTCTTGAGGGCAGGCAGAGGCTGTATCTAAAACCTCTTCATTTCTCGTTCAGAGCCTTGCACAGCAAAAAGCGTCACCAGGCATCAACTTCCAGATAAAAGTAATCTGAGTTGTAGAGCTGGGTTCATCTGTTCATGGCTTATGATGGAAGTAAAGCCATATACTAAGCTTTTTGCCTCCCCCAAATCCAGTATCAGTAGATCATGCTAAAAAGACATTCAGGTCATTCTGGGTATATGTTGTTCTCGAAAGAGAAAAATACAGTCAAGTCACAGCTTTCCAGCAGTTTGACAACAAAAGAAAGGCTGTTTGACTAAATTCATCCCTTTTTTACTGCAAGCTATCAAAATGACATATGAGCAGGGCCTGGCCAGTGTGAGGGAATGTCACTTTTGCACATAAATTCATCAGAAATGTTTCAAGTGAGCTCTTTTTGCTCGAAAATATTGTAGGTAAATTTCAAAGCCTTTCTATTGCTCCTTCATAATTATCCTAAAACATCTTAGACAATCTGCTATTGCTATCATGTCATGTTTTCTTTTATCCCTGGCTGCCTAGAGCAGGAACTGGCCCACTGGATGGTCAGTGGATATTTGCTGAGAAAGACGTAAACCTTCCCCATGGCCTATAGAACAGGTCAGAGCCAGGCTACAGGGCCAGAATGCCTGCTGAATATAGCAGCCCCACTACTCACATGCACGTGGTGTCAATCAAGTTGCTTATCATCTCTGTATTTCTCTTTCCCATCTATAGATGGGTCTGTATGTTGCCTATCTTTGGGGGCTATTGTGAGATAAAATATACCATGTGTTTTATATCACACCTCAAATACAGTGAATGGGCACTAGTAAGTACCTCTCAGCAACCATGTTGTTTAGAAAAGCAAAACAAACAATGATTACACCATAGCTTCTAGGAAGAGAAGAATGACAATATTTTTCTAACATGATATTTTATAACACTTCATGAGCTTTTACCCTTGTTGTCCATCAGAGTGACCTTGTCAGTTAGGTGAGCCAATGTTAACTATTTCCTACCCAACCCAGGTATCTAGCCAAAGTCAGAATTCCTGCCTCCAAAGCTCCAAAGTTCTTAACAGGGAAGTTTCTCCTATCCCCAGGAGACATTTGACAATGTTTGGAGACAACTGGGGGATGTTATTGGCATCTAGTGAGCAGAGGCCAGGAGTGCTGCTAACACCAGACGATTCAGAGGACAACCCCCACAACAAAATAATTATCTGACCCCAAATGTCACCAGTGTCAAGGCTGAGAAACCCTGAATTAACAGCAAATCTCATGTTCTTCCCACCAAACGTATAAATGAGACACTTAATTAATATTAGAAAAACCTACACCCTAAAAGGAAACCACTGATTCATCTCATGGGCTATGTGGGAAGACCCTAGAGAAGAACCTTTGTAAAGTACCACATATTCACTAAACCATAGAGTCAGAGTGGTTATCAAAAAATTTGAGGATATCTGGGGAACACCCTAACCATCTCAATTTGGCCTCATAAATAAAGTCCTCCCATGTGTGGACAATCACAGGGAGCCAGTTCTGGCATAGAGAGAGAGGTGGTACAAGATCAGGTTGTAATTACTGGGGGAAATCCATACTATCAGGCTATTAAAGTATATATTAAATATGTTCAGAAGGTCAGGAAATGGAGGTCCCTTTTAAAAACAGGCTAAGAGAGGATGGGGACCTTTTGGACCCTGTGCCTACTTTTGTGTGCCTCTAATATATCAAACAGATCCTGTGTTAAGTGTATTATCTCATTTATCCTCACAACAACCTTATAGGTAGGAACCAAGGCTTAGAAAAACTAAGGGTGTATTTCAAAGATCTTAAAACAAACATATTTTTCACATGTTAACATTCTGGAATGGAATGCATCTTTACATTGACACCATCTTAGAATCAATGTTGGCTTTTTCTCCCCTTTTCTTTTTTTCACATTTTAATATATCTGAAGTAGGGATGCATCTTGCGATCTCTGGCTTCTTAGATTCGTAAAATGTGGTCACTTATCCAAGATCATACAGCTAATACATGGCAGAGCTGGCAACTGAAAGGTGCTAGGTGTGATTCATTTCTAATCCAGCAAGGAAATTCAAGTAGTGCATAGCAGGCTTCTCATAAAATCAGCTGGAGTGTTTTTTCCTGAAATGAGTGGATGACTGCAGTGAGAGATTAAGGAAGATGGTATATTTGTTACTTTGTGTTTTTAGGGAAGTTTTAAACTAGCAGGACAGGGGTCCCTGAGTGGCTCAGTTGGTTAAGCGTCTGCCTTCAGCTCATGTCATGATCCCAGGGTCCTGGGATCGAGCCCCACATTGGGCTCCCTGCTCAGTGGGGAGCCTGCTTCTCTCTCTCCTCCCCCCCCATGTTATCTCTCACTAGCTCTGCCTCTCTCTCTTAAATAAACAAATAAAATATTAAACTACTAGGACAGAACAAAAAGGTAAAGGCCAAGGATTATTATTAACATCAACAATAAGAGACTGGCTCTAAGAGAAGACAAGCAATTAAAAATATATGAGATATACATTTACATATACAATAAAATATATAATAAACTCCATATATAATAAAGTAATAAAATAAAACAGTGAATTGCTGATAGAAGTAGTCAGGACTAGAGTGGGAGGTCACATCTCACCATCAACTGTTATGCCACTGGTTTTCCTGGACATGGGTACAGTGATTCAGACTTGCATGGGAGGTTGCAGACCAATAAAACATAGTTTAACTTAGGAGTGCTTGCAGATATTCAGTTATTCAGATGGCACCAATCTATGCCTAAGAACAGAATTTATTTTGAACTTGTTCCAAATGGTATTCTAACACAGTGATAACACAGATAGGTAATATCCAATATATATACTTGTTGAATGCATCAATTTTCAAGAAAAAGTCATGGGCTAGACTGTGGGCTTTTTCTATCACACATCATTTGTGTTCCTGAAGTTGTCATGCTCACTCATGTCATACTGCTGTTACTTGGCATATTTATTCTACCTTATCACTCCCCTTTTCTCTATAGAGAAATCCACTCATCTTTCATTTGCCAAAGCTGATCTCCTGAGAGCTTGTCTTGATTTCCTCAGACTTCAGAGTCTCCTCTATGCTCCCTCTGCACCTTGTGTATATTTCTGTTGCAGTGACCATGAAGCCCCATTAAATATTTTGGAGTGCATTTCTGTCTGGTCTTTGTGAATCACCTTATCCTTTTGGACTCTTCAGCATAGCCCTGATTTACACATGATAGTGAACTTGCTAAAGGGATGAGTGAGATGTGTATGCTATGAAATAAACTCCTTACCATGGTCTAGAGGGCTGAAGGATCTACCCCAGCTGCCTCCCACACCTCATTTCCCAACACACTCTACCTCATACAGTTCCATCCTAACCCAAACCGTCTTCTTGCTGTCCCCAAACACCAGAACTCAGGGCCTTCACACTTGCTTTTACAACTGTCCAGAGCACTCTCCTCTCAAATGTGTGCCGTGGCTCATTCCCTTTCTTGATTTGGGTCTCTGTTGAAATGCCATCTGCACAAAGTCTTCTATGACTACACTGTCAAAATGAGTACCTCTGTTCTTCATTCTCTGCTCTTACCTGTTTTTCTTCTTAGCTTTTATCAACAACCTACATATTTGTATGATTCATTTTTTTAAATTTGTCGATCTTCCCCACTGAAATGTAAGGTTAGGAAGATGAGGCTTTTTATTTGCAAATAATTAACAAGTAATCACTCAGTAATAAATAAGTGAATGAGTCGATTACTTTCTTTAATGAGACTACTTCCACCTCATGGTAAAAAGCAGAACTTTGGGCATAGTGCCTCTAGAGTAAATCAGTTTTTTGCAGTACCAAATACAGCAACACACAAGTTTAAGTTCTTTACATATATTGTCTCAATTGTCACTCATAACAGCACTAGCACATAGGTACAATCACACCCAATTTAAAAGAGGAAACGGGTTGTGATTCTTCCAAATTCCATGCACTCTCTTTTATACCCTGCTATCTTTACACTATTGCATTGTTGTAAATCTACCGACCCCATTACCTTTATTCAACAATTTATTCACTATTCAAGTTTATCCCATATGTTTCCATTCCCAGGGTGCATACAGCAAAGTATTTGTTTCTTCTTCCTATTATTTACAACTACTCTTTCATTGTTATTTTCACCCAACATTGAAGTCACTAAAAATATGGAACAGCTACTACATATTCTGTGAGACAAGAAAAATAGTTCACTTGTCTTCACCCACTACTACTTCTCTCTAGGCTCTAACTTCTGCAGTGTTTCGGTTTGAATAAAGTATTATAGGAAAACACAAACAAAAGAGAATTCTGTTAATGCACCTCCACAGTTCTCCCTGGAAGATACCTTCAAATTCATTCATTAGGCAGAGAATCATGTCTGAAAAACTGTTCTTGGAAGAGCTGTGCTTGAGGAACTCACACCAAGAATAACATTCTCAAGGGAACCTGGGGCATGTTCAATGAGGAGTAAATGATGTTCAAGAGGACAAGAGAGTTATCGGGGAGGTCACAGAGAATTATGAGTCAGACTCCCTTGGGCATTGCCTGAAATACTACTACAGAAGTGGTTATAAATTTGGATCTGAGGACACTGCCCTGATTCTTTTGGGCTATGGTGGTTCCCACCTTCGACATCTGTTGACTGGTAATATCCTGCCCTGAAAAAAATATGAATTTGCTAGAACATGGATTTCCTACTCTATGTATGACTTATAGAACAAAGCAGCCTTAATAAAATGTTTCATTCACAATTGTGGAAAAATCAGACATTTGGAAAACCTGGATCTCATAAAAACTTGGACAGTATCTATGAGGAAAGGTAATAAATGATCTATGGCTGGGTCTTAGCTTTGGAAAACAATGGTTAGGGCATCATTTAACCCCAAAGATTCCCAATAATATAAGAAAAAAAAGGGATAGCACATTCAGTAAATTGTTTGTCTTTGCTATTTAAGAAAGTAGCGTACTAAAATTTTCTCTTTAAGACAGATGAGAACAACACACATCTTGCCTGAATTGACTGAGGAAGGTCAACATGGTGAAACTATCCAGCCAGATTGGATACAGCTGGATACAGCTGATCAACTTACTTTGGCCTCTGCCCCAAGCACTGTATAGAAGGTCTCTGAGTTTGGGATACCACTATTAGTCAGTTAGGTTGTATTATCACTAATACAAGGGACTCCCCACAACTCCATTGTCATATAAATGGAATCCAAAAATATAAGGAAGTAGTGGTAAATTATATTACATTTTCTTAAATAAGGTATTTCTTGTATTAGGTAATCCTCATTAGTCCTGTCTTGAAATTATAAGTCAAATTAAATAAAATTCATTTGACATTAAATCTGACATAAATTTGGAACCTCAATGTTCAGTTGACTTAAATCCTTTTCACCCTTCCATGTCATTTCACAGATGATTACCCTGAGCCCAGAGAAGAAAAGTGACTTATGGTAGCTACAGTTAAGTTTTAATTTCTAAAAAAGAAGATTTTGTTTCACTGAAAGAACAATCTGTGCTAACATAGTGAATCTGGTTTGCTTTTCTACTTGTCCTACATCTTATCTCCCAGCTCCTTGTTAATGCTTTCTTTATAACTATCAATCAGACTTTTCTTTGGAGACCTTGTTACTCTGCCCATCTTTTTGTGCCTCCTCTCTTCCTCTTTGCCACCTCCTACCACAAACATACAACACACACACATTATCAGAGAAAAAAAAAAAACTGACTCTAGAGCATAGTGGTATTTGATGGTTTTATCATATACCATCCATTCCCTATTGACTTGGTAGGGGAAACTTCCTCCTGAAAAATATTCTCCTACCCACTTCAGTCTCAGTGGTGTGAGTAGCATCTTGATTTTACCTCCAGGTTCAGAGAGAGGAATGTGACTCAGACCTGACCAATCACAACATCCAATCGTCCTGGTCACAGAGATTGGTTCAGGGATGAGAATATGACCCAATCAGACCCAAAAAAGGCAGTACCATAATAGAGGTATTTTGTCAGGAGTACCATAATAGAGGCATTTTCTCTTTTTTGCTGAACTTGCAGTTACTAGGACATAA
>ML101597.1:15488-35488 GCA_003697995.1 Taxidea taxus jeffersonii | reverse complement strand
ACAGCAATTATTTCTAATTGTTTTACATATTCTGTACTTTTGAAAATTGTTTCCTTCAGAAATGAGCTAGAGACTCTTAACTGGCATATTCATCCAAATCTGAGATCTAATTAGCACTTTGAAAAGCACAGTAACAGGAAGGTTTTTTTTTTTTTTAATTAACATATAATGTATTATTTGCTTCAAGGGTACAGGTCTGTGGGTCATCTATCTTATACAATTCACAGCACTCACCATAGCACATAACCTCCCCAATGTCCATAACCCAGCTACCCTTCCCCCCCTCCCACCCCTAGCAACCCTCAGTTTGTTACCTGACATTAAGAGTCTCTTGTAGGTTGTCTTCCACCCCAGTCCCACCTTGTTTCATTTTTACCTTCCTTCCCCCCACACCCCATCTCAAATTCCTGCCTGCATCAAATTCCTCATATCAGAGAGATCATATGATAATTGTCTTTCTCTAACGGGCTTATTTCACTTAGCATACTACCCTTTAGTTTCATCCACGTGATTGCAAATGGCAAGATTTGGGGTTATTTTTGATGGCTGCATGATATTCCATTGTATATATACAACACATCTTCTTTATCCATTCATCTGTTGATGGACATCTAGGTTCTTTCCATAGTTTGGCTATTGTGGACATTGCTGTTATAAACATTTGGGTGCATGTAAAAATACATTTGTATCTTAAGGGTAAATACCTAGTAGTGTGATTGCTGAGTCATAGGGTAGGTCTATTTTCAACTTTTTGAGGATCCTCCATACTATTTTCCAGAGTGTCTGCACCAGCTTGCATTCCCACCAACAATGTAGGAAGGTTCCCCTTTCTCTGCATCCCTGCTAACATCTGTTGTTCCCTGACTTGTTAATTTTAGCCATTCTGACTGGTGTGAGGTGATATCCCATTGTGGTTTTGATTTGTATTTTCCTGATGCCCAGTGATGTGGAGCACTCTTTCATGTGTCTATTGGCCATCTGTATGTCCTCTTTGCAAAAATGTCTGTTCATGTCTTCTGCCCACTTCTTGATTGGATTATTTGTCCTTTGGGTGTTGAGTTTGAGAAGTTCTTTATAGATTTTGGATATTAACCCTTTATCTGTTATGTCATTCACAAATATCTTTTCCTATTTTGTTGGTTGTCTTTTGGTTTTGATGACTATTTCCTTTGCTGTGCAAAAACTTTTGATCTTGATGAAGCCCCAGTAGTTCATTTTTGCCCTTGCTTCTGTTGCCTTTGGCCATGTTTCTAGAAAGAAGTTGCTGTGGCTGAGGTTGAAGAGATTGCTGCCTATGTTCTCCTCAAGGATTTTGATGGATTCATGTTTCACATTGAGGTCTTTCATCCATTTTGAGTCTCTTTTTGTGTGTGGTGTAAGAAAATGGTTCAGTTTCATTTTTCTGCATGTGCATGTCCAATGTTCCCAATAACATTTGTTGAAGAGACTGTCTTTTTTTCTATTGGACATTCTTTCTTGCTTTGTCAAAGATTAGTTGACCATAGAGCTGAGGGTCTATTTCTGAGCTCTTTATTCTGTTCCATTGATCTATAGTCTGTTTTTGTGCCATTATCATACTGTCTTGATGATGACAGCTTTGTAATAGAGCTTGAAGTCAGGAATAGTGATGCTGCCAACTTCGGTTTTCTTTGTCAACATTCCTCTGGCTATTTGTGGTCTTCTCTGTTTCCAAATAAATTTTAGGATTATTTGTTCCATTTATTTGGAAAAAAAAATGATGGCATTTTGCTAGAGATTGCATTACATGTGTAGATTACTCTAGGTAGCATAGTCTTTCACAATATTTATCCTTCCAATCCATGAGAAATCCATGGGATATTTTCCATTTTTTTGTGTCTTTCTCAATTTCATTCATGAGTGCTTTATAGTTTTCTGAGTACAAATTCTTTGCCTCTTTGTTTAGGCTTTTTTCAAGGTATCTTATGGTTTTGGGTGCAATTATAAATGGAATAGAGTCCTTAATTTCTCTTTCTTCTGTCTTGCTGTTGGTATATTGAAATGCAACTGATTTCTGTGCATTGATTTTATATCCTGACAGTTTACTGAATTCCTGTATGAGTTCTAGCAGTTTTGGGGTGGAGTATTTTGGGTTTTCCACATAAAGTGTCATATCATCTGTAAAGAGAGAGTTTGATTTATTCTTCGCTGACTTGGATGCCTTTTATTTCTTGTTGTTGTCTGTTGTCTGAGGCTAGGACTTCTAGTGCTATGTTGAACAGCAGTGGTGATAGTGGATAGTCCCACCATGTTCCTCACATTAGAGAGAAGCTCTCAGTTTTTCCCTATAGAGAATGATATTTGCTGTGGGTTTTTCATAGATGGATTTTGTGATATTGAGGTATGAACTCTATCCCTACACTGTGAAGAGTTTTGATCAAGAGAGGATGCTGTACTTTGTCAAATGCTTATTCAGCATCTATTGAGAGTATCCTATGGTTATTGTTTTTTTTTTTTTTTAATTAATGTCTTGTAGACATTGATTGATTTGTGGATGTCAAACCAACCTTGCAGTCCAGGTTTGAATCCCACTTGGTCATGGTGAATAATTTTTTAATGAATTGTTGGATCCTATTAGCTAGTATTTTGGTGAGAATTTTTGCATCCATGTTCATCACAGATATTGACTTGTAAGTCTCCTTTTTGATGGGGTCTTTGTCTGGTTTTGGGATCAAGGTAAATCTGGCCTCATAAAATGAGTTTAGAGTTTTCCTTCCATTTCTATTTTTTGGAACAGTTAGGAGAATAGGTATTAATCTTTTTTTAAATGTTGGTAGAATTCCCTGAGAAACTATCTGGCCCTGGGGTCTTGTTTTTTGGGAGATTTTTGATGACTGCTTCTATCTCCTCACTGGTTATGGGTCTGTTCAGGTTTTCTATTTATTCCAGTTCAGTTTTGGTAGTTTATTCATTTCTAGGAATGCATCCATTTCTTCCAGATTGTCAAATTTGCTGGTATATAATTGCTCATAATATGTTCTTGGATTGTATTTCTTTGGTGTTGTTTGTGATCTCCTTTCATTCATGATTTTATTAATTTGGGTCCTTTCTCTTTTCTTTTTGAGAAGTCTGACCCGTGGTTGATCAATCTTATTAATTCTTTCAAAGAACCAGCTCCTAGTTTTGTTAATTTGTTCTACTGTTTTTTTTTTTTTGGTTTCTATTTCATTGATTTCTGCTCTGATCTTTTTTTAATTTCTCTTCTCTTGCTGGGTTTAGGTTTTCTTTGCTGTTCTTTCTTCAGCTCCTTTAGGTATAGGGTTAGGTTGTATACCTGAGACCTTTCTTGTTTCTTGAGAAAGACTTTGTCTCAGGTTTGCTTTGGCTATGTCCCAAAGATTTTGAACAGTTGTGTTTTCATTTTCATTTGTTTCCATGAATTTTTTAAATTCTTCTTTAATGTCCTAGTTGGCCCATTCATTCTTTAGTAGGATGCTCTTTCGTCTCCATGTATTTGAGCTCTTTCCAACTTTCCTCTTGTGATTGAGTTCTAGTTTCAAAGCATTATGCAAAGTATTATGCCGGGAATGATCCCAGTCTGTTGATACAGGTTGACACGATATTTGTGACCTAGGATGTGACCTATTCCAGAGAATGTTCCATGTGCACTAGAGAAGAATGTGTATTCTGTTGCTCTGGGATGGAATATTCTGAATACTTCTGTGATGTCAATCTGGTCCAGTGTGTCATTTAAAGCTTTATTTCTTTGTTGATCTTTTGCTTAGATGATCTGTCCATTTCAGTGAGGGGAATGTTAAATTCCCCTACTGTTTTTGCATTATTGTTGATTGGTTTCTTTGATTTTGTTATTAATTGGTTTGTATAATTGGCTGCTCCCATGTTAGGGACATAGATATTTAAAATTGTTGGGGCACCTGGGTGGCTCAGTGGGTTAAGCCTCTGCCTTCGGCTCAGGTCATGATCCCAGGGTCCTGGGATTGAGCCCCGCATTGGGCTCTCTGCTCAGCAGAGAGCCTACTTCCCTCTCTCTGTGCCTGCCTCTCTGCCTACTTGTGAGCTCTGTCTGTCAAATACATAAATAAAAAATAAAATAAAATAAAATAGAATAAAATAAAATAAAATTGTTAGATCTTGTTGGACAGACCACTTAAGTATGATATAGTATCTTTCCTCATCTCTTATTATAGACTTTGTCTTAAAATCTAATTCATCTGATATAAGGATTGACACTCCAGCTTTCTTTTGATGTCCATTAGCATGGTAAATTGTTTTCTACCCTCTCACTTTAATTGTGGAGGTGTCTTTGGGTCTAAAATAAGTTTCTTGCAGACAGCATATTGATGGGTCTTGTGTTTTTTTGTTTTTGTTTTGTTTTGTTTGTTTGTTTTTCCATTCTGATACCCTGTGTATTTTGATTAGGACATTTAGCCCATTTACATTTAGGGTAACTATTGAAATATATTAATTTAGTGCCGTTGTATTGCCTGTCAGATGACTGTTACTGTACATTGTCTCTGTTCCTTTCTCATCTGTTACTTTTAGGCTCTCTCTTTGCTTAGAAGAACCCTTTCAATATTTCCTGTAGGGCTGGTTTGGTGCTTGCAAATTCTTTTAGATTTTGTTTGTCCTGGAAGCTTTTAATCTCTCCTTCTATTTTCAATGACATCCTAGCTGGATATAGTATTCTTAGCTGAATATTTTTCTCATTTAGTGCCCTGAATATATCATGTCTGTACTTTCTGGCCTTCCAGGTCTCTGTGTATAGGTCTGCTGCCAATCTAATATTTCCATGCCTGAATGTTACAGATCTTTTGTCCTGAGCTGCTTTCAAAAATTTCTCTTTGTCACTGAGACTTATAAGTTTTACTATTAGATGACAGTGTGTTGACCTATTTTTATTGATTTTGACGGGGTTCTCTGTGTCTCCTGAGTTTTGATGTTTGTTACTTTTGCTAAATTAGGGAAGTTCTCTGCTGTAATTTGCTCCAGTATACCTTCTGCCCCCCTCTCTCTTTCTTCTTTTGGGTTTCCATTTAGTCTAATACTGTTTCATTTCATGGTATCACTTATCTCAAACTCTCCCCTCAGTCCAGTAGTTGTTTATCTTTTCTCAACTTCTTTATTCTCCATCATTTAGTCTTCTATATCACTAATTCTCTTTTCTGCCTCATTGGCCCTAATAGTAAGTACCTCCATTTTTTATTACACCTCATTAATAGCTTGGTTTGATTTTAGTTATTTTTTTTTCACCAGAAAGGGATTTTATTTCTCCAGAAAGGGATTCTCTAGTATCTTCTTTTTTATTTTTATTTTTTTGAGCCCAGCTAGCACCTTGATAATCTTTATTCTGAACTCTAGTTCTGACTTCTTACTAATGTCCATATTGATTAGGTCCCTAGCCTTTGGTATTGCCTCTTTTTTTTTCTTTTTTTAAGGTGAGCTTTTCCATCTTGTCATTTTATTCAGATAAGAACAGATGGATGAGAGAACAAAATACTAAAAGGCTAGCAATGACCCCAGGAAAATGTACACTAAACAAATTGGAAGATACCCAAAACCGGGGGAGAGAAAGGAGGAAAAAATAAACAAACAAATACATATATATAGTTAAGTATATATATATAGAGAGAGAGAGAGAGAGAGAGAGAGAGAATAGAACAGGGCCACACACTTGATTTTGGGTGTATTTTGGTCAGTTGGAAGAAACTGCCATGTATACATATATACACATGTATATATATGCATGTGTATATATACACATGTGTATGTATACACATATACATATATGTATACATATACATGTGTATATGTACACATGTATATATATATATACATACAAATATAAGCATAAACATGAAGAAGGGATGGAATATAATATAAAGATAAACATTTAAAAAGGTTCTAAAAAAAGGAATTGTTAGTTGGTTAAAAAAAAAAAAAGAGGAAAGAATGTGATCAGGCTGGAGTCTAGAACAAAGCCATGCAGTAGATGTAGAGTATATTTTCATCTGTTAGAATAAACTGTATCCCAAAATTTTAAAGAAAGAAAAACCTATATGTATAAAAAAAATAAGGTTAAATACAATGAAAAGATAGAATATGACTATACCAATGAAAAATTTTAAAAAGACATTTTAAAAGGTATTGATAAAATAGTTTAAAAAGGTTAAAACAGGAAAGAGGAAAATTTTTTTAAAAAATAGAATAAAGAGAAAATAAAATTAAAAAAATTAATTTTGAAAGTCTAAAGAATCATGGGAAAAGAAGCCATGAATTCTATGTGTTATATTCCCATAGCTCTGAATTTTGCAGTTCTCATTGATTGGTGAACTTGGTCCTGGCTGGGTGTTCTTGTTGGTCTTCTGGGGGAGGGGCCTGTTGCAGTGATACTCAAATATATCTTTGCCCAAGGTGGAATTATACTACCCTTGCCAGGGGCCAGGCTAAGTAATCTGCTTGATTTTTCTCTCGGTAGCTTTTGTTCCCCAAACACTTTCCATACAGCTTTGGAAGAGGAGAATTAAAATGGTGACCTCCTAATTTCTGGCCCCATAGGAGCTGAGTGCTTGGGGCCCCACTCCTTACTATAACCTGTGTAAAATGCAATGAATCCCTCCCATCTCCCTGGTCTCTAGCTGTGCTGTGTTCACCTGGCCTGTGACCAAGCATTTCTACATCTGGTGCATGGCCCCATTTGGAGTCTTCAAACACAGCCAATTCCTCAGTGCACTCCCACACCACTCCTCCCAGAGGAGGAAGGTGAGTGTTGTTGAGTCCCTACCCAAAAAGTATTGGCCCAACTGTGCCTTGGATCACAGTTTAAGCTAACCCTGAGCTGAGAGGTGACTCCACAGTCTGTTTCTGCAGCCAGCTTCCCTGCTCCAATACCTGGGAGCTCTGCCACACTCAGGCACCCCTGGTCTTTCTGTGACCCCATGGGTCCTGAGACTATACTGTCCCTGCAAAGGCTCCACCCCTGCTTAGCCTCTGGAGCAATGTATCTCAGTGGACCAGACTTCTAAAAGTTCAGATTTTGTGCTTCACTGCTCTATCACTTGCCAGGAGGTGCCCCTCCCCACTGTGGCTGCTCTTCCCTTGCATTGCCTCAGATTCACTTCTCCATATGCCCTACCTTCCAGAAAGTGGTTGCTGTTCTGTTCCTAGAATTGCTGTTCTTCTCTGATTTTCTGTTGAGTTTGTAGGTGTTCAGAATTGTTTGATAACTAACTGAACTCCTGAGACCTGATGTTATCTAGGTCTCATACTCCTCCACCATCTTATTCCTCCAGGAAGGGTCTCTATCATAGTATATGCTATTTAAACCTTAGATATTTTTCTTTAATTATTTCCACTGAGGAATTTTAGCATTTCAGTTTTCACATTTTATTAATCTTCATTACATAAAGTATACTGAAAGATAGTAACATTGATGCACCATGTAACAGTTTTAAATCATTTTCATTTTGCTCTCATTTATATTTACTGATTTTCTTTATTAATTTATTCATGGTCTTAGATGTTGAGAATACAATGCCCTGTATACAGACTAGCATCTTGCCTTCAGGGAGTGAATGTTCTGTCTCAGAGGTAAATAAACATATTGAATATGTAATAAGAAAATTATCAGATTTTAATATACTATATGCAAAGCAGTAAAATTCAGTGACACTTTAGAAAGTAACTTAGTGGCTGCTTTAGATTCAGAGGTTAGGGAACATTTGTCTTCTTGTTTTAGGTGATAGCATTTGAGTGAGATCTGAATGGTCAGAAGGATTATATGTGCCAAGGAGACAAAATATTCCAGAAAGAAGAAACACCTGGAGCAAAGGCTTTAAGACAGGAGCAAACAAGGTGCATTGAAAGAATAGCCAGAAAACTGAGGTACCTGACATGTAATTATTGGTCAGGAGAGAGATACAAAATGAGAATGCTAAAGTTAGGATGGAAAGATCACTTAGGATATTGTAATCTTAGGGAGGCAGTTGTGTTTAAGTGTGATAGAAAATCACTGGAGACATGGAAAAAGTAACTTTAAAGCTTTTCTATGGTAAATAGATGAATAGAGAATAAATGGTAAAGGCAAGGACAGCAGTTGTGAAGCTATTGTTTCAGCAGAAGAAGATTGTAACTCTTGTTAGGGTGGTAGGACTGAAATGAAAATAAAAGGATATATTTGGGATACACTTGGGATGTATAGTCAGTGATATCTGCTAATGGATGTGATGTGGGAAATGACAAATGACAAAAGTAAAACTAGACATTTTGGAATAAACACCTTTATGTGCAAAGCAATTTTGTGGCAAATTACAATGATTCAGCCAGATTTACTGGACCTCACCATGGCATCTTAATACTTCTAGATTCAACACGTTGACTAACACTCAAAACTTAGACAATATTCAACACTTAGATTTAAGACTTAAAATTTTGATTCAGCATACACTGTTAATAAGATCTTATTTTATCTTGAAACTGTCTTTTGGTAAAACTAATACATTCTGTAATTAAAGTTAATATAGACAGTGCCATAATGAGCCTTATTCAGGTTAATTTCAGTTATAAGACTGAAAGACTGGTAAATTTTTTAAACAACTTATTTCAAGTTTAATTCAGAGAAGCAACTTCCATGCCATTTTTCTAAGTCTCATTGAGGAATATGTACATTTCTACAACATTTCAATTTAGCACAATGTATCTTTCCAATGTAAAAAAAAAAAAAGTAATATGTGGCTTATTTCATATTTGGAAAAAATGTATAGCTAAATTTCTAAAAGGAAAAATAAATTTACATTCACATAATAAACAGAGTATAATATTTAAAAGCAAATTTCAATAACAATTCATGTTAACACAACACAAAAATATTTTTATATCTGTAGTGTTTGTACTTTCTACACTTTATATACATTTTATAAGTTGGCATAAGAAGGAAATAGCAACCTATCATGATAAAATAACAGTAAAGTAATGCTTTAAATATAGATTTCTATCATTGAAAATTATTAATAGGCCTTTCACACACAGAATTTCATTTAATAAAATAAACTTTGTGTAGAACTCACCCCAAATATAAAAGGTTTAAAAATCATATAAGGAAAACTTGGACACAAAGATGTATGACTTTAACTGTTAACATGAAGTCTAAAAAGGAAAGTCTTTAACTTCTATCTACAAACTCATGCTACTATAAAGTTGTACTATTGTGAGCAACTAGAGCTTGATATTCCTGGAAGATCTGGGATTTGGTCTGAGGCAAATCTGGGATTTGCCTCAGAATTGTTCTGAATAAGACATGAGAAATCTAGGATGTATGTTTCTTCTTCCACTTAAAATTAGCTGATGGCTGCCTATGAGAGCATTGAATCTCTAGCACTCATTACCCCTCATGTGGATTACCAGAGAGCCCTCAGATGGAGAGTCACAAGTGCCATAGGAGGAAGTCATCATCATTAAAATAGATTGTCTTTTTTTTTTTTCCTCTCAATTGTCTGAGAATCACAATTTACTACAAAAGGATCAGAAAGTTATTGCAAAGATTTTAAGATCAGGAATACAGAGTAGACATGAACTTGTAGTGGATTTCAGCTCAGGCTTTAGGTCTTGGTATCTATATAGAAAAGAATATATCACAGGTCTAAAATTTTTAGCATACATGAAGAGAATCAACCATCACCATACTTAAATGGCATAATTAAAATCTACTGAGACATTAAATATGAAGCAAATATAGTTCTCACCTTTTCTTAATCTACTGTGTTGCTATAAGAAAATATCACAGACTAGGCAGTGTATAGAAAATAGGAACGTATTTCTCACAGTTTTGGAGTGAGTTTTGGAGTGAGTTTTGGAGTGATGGTGTGGTCAGGTGAGGGCCTGTTTCCTGGTCACAGGTCACATCTTTTTGCTATGTTTTCACATGGTAGCAAGGGCCAGGGGTACTGTGGATTCTCTTTTGTGAGAGTACTAATCACTTTCATAAGGATTCCACTCTCATTGCATAAACACCTCCCAAAAGCTCCACCTACATATACCACGATTTTGGGGGGTGAAGATCTCAATATATAAATTTGGGGGAGAATAGCACAAACATTCAGATCACTGCAAACTTGAAGCATTTCATGTCTTTTATGTAGGTTATATTACAAGACCCAATGATTTAGTGAATTTCTTAACAACTCCATCTTTTTCCTTCATTACATATTCAAAAATTTTTTCTCGAATAAAATGTTTGCTAATTTTTTTAATATATCAAAGACCAACCCATTTAATGAATGTAACTACCAAGTTTGAGTGTCTTCACTCTGAAAGCATTTAAAGATATATATATATATATATATATATATATATATATCCTGAAAGTGTATTAGTTCCATTTATATAAGGATATTAAGAGCATTTAAATTCTTTATTGCTGTTTTTTATTATTTAACACAACTATATCCAATTAACATTTTCAAAGTCATGGCATTTTTTTTATGATAAATAAGTTTTTTTCTGAAATCATGGAAGTCAAATAAACTAAAAGTCAGGGTATTTGGGTGGCACCTGGATGGCTCAGTCAGTTAGGTGTCTGATTTTTATTTCAGCTAAGGTCATAATATTGGGGTTGTGTGATTGAGCCCCATGGCTGGCTCTGCACTGAGCATGGAGTTTGCCTAAGATTCCCTCTCCCTCTCCCTCTGTCCCTACTCTATCTAAGAGAAAAAGAAAGAAAGAAAGAAAGAAAGAAAGAAAGAAAGAAAGAAAGAAAGAAAGAGAGAGAGAAAGAAAGGAAGGAAGGAAGAGAGAAAGAAAGGAAGAAAGAAAAGAAAGGAAAAAAAAGAAAAAGAAAGAAAGAAATAAGGTATCTGGAAAAACACTTAAGCAAATAAGAAATTAAGAAAGGTTAGAGGGATGCCTGGGTGGCGCAGTCAGTTAAGTGTTTGCCTTCAGGTCAGGTCATGATCCTCAGGTTCTGGGATCCAGTCATGCATTTGGCTTTTTGCTGAGTGGGGACCCTGCTTCTCCCTCTGCCTGCTGCTCCCCCTCTTTGTGCACTGACTGTCTCTCTCTGACAAATAAATAAATAAAACATATATAAAGAAAAGGAAAAGAAAAGATAGACCTTGGGTTTCCTGGGTGGCTCAGTCAGTTAAGCAGTCAACACTTGGTTTCAGCTCAAGTCATGATCTCAAGGTCCTGGGAGCAAGCCTATCATCAGGCTTCCTGTTCAGTGGGGATTCTACTTCTCTCCTTCTTGCTCTCCCTCTGCTCCTCCTACATGCACATGGTCTCTCTATCTCACTTTCTCAAATAAATAAATCTTAAAAAAAGAAAAGAAAAGATAAAGCTCAGGTAGTATTTGTTGATAGAGTGAAGATTAACCATAGGAGAAAAAAATAAAAAGATACTGGAATTTATATAGACCTATATTTCATTCATTCTGCAAAAACATATTGAGGGGCTACTATGTGCATAGAATCTGAAAGATTTATTTGACTATAAGAATGGTGAAATATGGGATGCCTGGGTGACTCAGTGGGTTAAGCTCTGCCTTTGGCTCAGGTCATGGTCTCAGGGTCCTGGGATCAAGCCCTGCATCAAGCCCTGCATCAGGCTCTCTGATCAGCAGGGAGCCTGCTTTCCCATCTCTCTCTGCCTGCCTCTTTGCCTACTTGTGATCTCTCTCTCTGTCAAATAAATAAATAAAATCTTTTTAAAAAAGAATAATGAAATGTTATAATATTCATAATTTTATTTACCAAATTTGTGAGTCTGTCAGAATTTTCCCAAGAATTTCAGAGGTGGCCTTTAAATGTAGGGTCTAAAGTGAAGGATTTTACATAGAAAGAAAAGCAGAGTCTTTGATATAGAAAAATAGGAGACTATTGAAAAAGTTTGAAATAGCCCTCAATTAAAAAAAAAGGTATTTGCACTTTATTAAATTCAGATATGCCAAATAACATATATCAGAGTAAAAAAGAGAGTGCAGTGAAACAAGGTTAATTTTAATATAGGATATTTATGGAAACATACTATATGGAAATTGGGAATGTTTATGCTTGGTAAGGTTGATATGTGAAAAGTACTCTTAAGGAACATAATTATAAAAGATCAATGAAACCAGAAAGCGTAATAATGAAGCTGATGGATGAATTTGTCAAATGCATTGATATAAGGATTAAATTTGATGATATCTGAGATACTGCAATTATAAAGAAAACTAAGTATTATCTATAAAGTAGTATTTGGTATCCTGGATTTTCTCATACATGACAATGGTTTATAATTTAAATTGCACAGTTATAAATTAAGTTTATAATTCAAGATATAATTAAGATATAATTTTATCTTCTTTTTTGAAATGGAGCTAAAGAAATGTAAATGATAGGGGAATCTTGAAAATGATCATTTCTATTTTTTAAAATAAGTAGATTTCAAATTGATATGTTTAATAAGACATTGGAGGTAGTTAGACTAGTCTTTTTTTTTTTTTTTAAGATTTTGAGTATTTGTTTATCAGAGAGAGCACAAGCAGGGGGAGTGGCAGGCAGAGGGAGAAACAGGCTCCCTGCTGTGCAAGGAACCTGATGTGGGACTTTAATCCCAGGACCCTGGGATCATGACCTGAGCCAAAGGTAGACACTTTAACACTGAGCCACCCAGACATCCCAGTCTAGTCCCTCTTATATACTTCTCCAGCATAATATTTCCCAAACAGTCTGACCATAAGAATCACGTGGGGTGCTTGGTAAATCTCTATTTTCCACAAACCATACCATGTACAGATAATGATCAAGTAAATTGAACATACTACTTAAATGTCTTTTTAAACCTGAAAACCCATTTCTTTGGTGACAATATTTTTAATACAAAAACAATCTTTCATAAAAGATGAGACAATGGGATGGAATACTTTTCCATGAGAATAATTGCCCTTTAATAATTTACTACTTAAGTTCAAGCAAAAAAGTATACCTCCAATTATACAACATCAGGATGCAACATTTTTTCAAGCAATTCTAAATATTCTAAAATACTTTTTTTAAACCAGTCTTCTAGATTTTTGCTACAAAGGTGTGAATGAAATAAATGGTATTATCACTGGTTTGAGATTGATACACCCTGGTTTCATGTCAAAAGCTCTTACGAATGTTTCCATGTAATATGTAAATTAATTAAATGTTACGGGGAGCAAATTATTCAGTTTCTCATTGTTAATTGTGTCTGCAATGTCAAAGACAATGCCAGTAACAAAGGAGATAATATACGTTTGCTAGATAAATAAATGATGAAACATATTTGTAATATTTGAAATAAACTGGTCAAAGTCAATTGCATGAATGTAGGCCATCAAATGTGTCAGCAGATTGAATAGTCCCAGATTTATGGAAAATTATTTTAATGAATGCACAAAAATATTCATGTGTGTATGTTTAAAACATGGAATTATCTCTAGGTCTTATAAAGAAAAAGGAAGCTGAAGTTTGGGTAGACAATGCTTAGAGCAGAAGATTATGACTGGAATAAAGAATTGTTGCAGAAATAACATAATTAGAGAAAAATAGAAAAAATACTTTTACAGATAATAGACCATCTTTGAGAGAACAAAGGAAAAGAAGACTTAAAATATTTATAAAAGAGAAAATGGTATGAAGAATGCATTAATTTAGAAAATACAAACTTCTCTCTCCATAATTTATAAATCCAAAATGATGGCAAGTGGCAGGTGATTTTTCCCACAGCTTTGTTGAAATATAATCGACACATAACTATTGTTATTTTTTGTGGTTTTAAAATATTTACTTTTGCATAGGTAATAAAGTCACCTGTTCAAATTTAGAAGGTATATGAAAATATAGAATGGAACATTGTCTCCTACCCACCCCATTCCTTGGCTGCTTAGTTACCTTCCCCAAGAGCCCCAGAGCCCCAGATAGCTTTTTTTGTATATCCTTCCACACCCATCATGCACTGCAGTATGACTGGTGTTTAAGATTCTAATCCTGTCATCACCTTTTTCTCCTACTTACTTTCTTTTACTTAAAAAATAAACCTGAATAACATGCTCATTAGTACTAATGAATAATGACTTAATTGCTTTCTTATTTGCATCTAATCATATAAAGGTCTTCAGTATATCAAACAGTTTGAGGTTGGCATGTTTGGAGGATTAAAGTTGTTCTTTTGAAGAACTCTATCATAGTCATTTGTTATTTTCAGAAATTTGTAGTAAGAAGAGAAAAACAATGTTCTCAGAGATAATGAATATTATTAGCATTTACAGAAGTTAATCTTGAAAACACATATGTTTTTTAATATTTATTTTCCCAAACATTTATAAGATGGCTCTGGTTTGCCAATCAAACAACTTGAAAAACCAGAAAAAATTTAACCAGAATATTTATGAATTAATAGTCTTTTATTCAAGTGATAGAAACATCAACTGATATTGACCTAAACAAACAAAAAAATATATATGCATAATATATATAAACAAAGCTATACCCATGTTTTAATTTAACAGAATAGCACAGGGGAGGGCAGGGCTTAAATGCACCTCTATTAAGAGATTCATGATATTATTCTCTAGATCATGTCCTCCCTTTTATCATTTTATGCCCAGGGTAGCTAAACTCTTAGATGAAATAGTGTTGGGCCCTATTTCATCTGCTCACTCCATACCATTTAGAAAAGAGAGCATCTGTTCTGGTCCTATTATGGAGACAGAGAAAATGCTTTTTTATAAAGCCCCAGCGAATATATCTTCATGTGTCACAGGCCCAAGTTGAGCCATGTAGCCTTATTTTCACCAATTAATTAATATGTTGATGATATGGTGGGGTATGAAGGAGTGAAAAATTAATTTGAGCCACCCCTGAGCTAATCCTAGAGTTTGTTCCACTGGAAACATAAGGCTAAGCATGGGAGAGTAGACCATTATCAAAGAAACATGGAATAAAAAGAAGATGACAGGGGCACCTGGGTGGTTCAGTGGTTTAAGGCCTCTGCCTTCGGCTCGGGTCATGATCCCAGGGTCCTGGGATCAAGCCGCACATTGGGCTCTGGGCTCTCTGCTCAGCAGGGAGCCTGCTTCCCCCTCTCTCTGTCTCTGCCTGCCTCTCTGCCTACTTGTGATCTCTCTTTCTGTCACATGAATAAATAAAATATTTAAAAAAAAAGAAGATGACAATGGCTAATGCAGAGAGAACAAATGTCAACAACAAAACTACACAAGTAAATTGGAGGTCATTATTTTTAAGGTAAAATTCATGTAACAAGGTAACAAGCATTCTGAACAATGGCAAAAATATGGGCTTTCATGCGTATTTTAAAGTTAAGTATATTTCTGTTTTATATATAGGAAAAAAATGTTATTTTAATAACATTGGGTAGCCTAGGAGGCCCCAACAGGGAAATTTTACAAATAGATTTTTTTTCATTGACTTATGATAAATTTAGCAAAGAAATTCAAGTACATGAAAAGTTATTCTTTAAAAGGCTGGGGGCCAGCAATTCTCAATTTCTGCAAAGGATGCAACCATGGTACATGTGTTTAGGTTGGAGCACAAATGATTTGTAGGTGATATAAGTATGAATTTCCTGTAAGTGGAGTTACTAAATTCTAGGATGTTATCAAGGAATATTTATTAAGGAATGTTCTGGTATTTTCTCTGGAAGTCTTTCTGAAATAATTCTTTTCTTATTAATATGATTCAAAGAAATCATCTTTAAAAGTTAAACTGGACATTTTAAAAATAATTTTTAAATTTTTTCATAAACATAATCTACAATTATTACTATTACTGTTATTACTAATTACTAATTAGCCCCAGGGGTACACGTCTGTGAATCGCCAGGTTTACACATTTCACAGCATTCACCATAGCACATACCCTCCCCAATGTCCATAACCCCACCACCCTCTCCCTACCCTCCTCCCCCGGGAAAACTTCAGTTTGTTTTGTGACATTAAGAGTCTCTTTTGGTTTGTCTCCCTCCTGATCCCATCTTGTTTCATTTATTCTTTTCCTACCCCGCAAACCCTCCATCTTCCATCTCCACTTCCTCATATCAGGGAGATCGTATGATAGTTGTTTTTCTCCAATTGACTTATTTTGCTAAGCATAATACCCTCTAGTTCCATCCACATCATTGCAGATGGCAAGATTTCATTTCTTTTGATGGCTGCATAGTATTCTATTGTATATATACACCATCTCTTCTTTATCCATTCATCTGTTGATGGATATCTAGATTCTTTCCATAGTTTGGCTATTGTGTACATTGCTGCTATAAACATTCAGGTGCACATGCCCTTTTGGATCACTACTTTTGTATCTTTAGGGTAAATACCCAGTAGTGCAATTGCTGGGTCATAAGGTAGCTCTATTTTCAACTTTTTGAGGAACCTCCATGCTGCTTTCCAGAGTGGTTGCACCAGCTTGCATTCCCACCAACAGTGTAGGAGGATTCCCCTTTCTCTGCATCCTCATCAGCATCTGTCATTTCCTGACTTGTTAATTTCAGCCATTCTAACTGGTGTGAGGTGGTATCTCATTGTGGTTTTGATTTGTATTTCCCTGATGCCCAGTGATATGGAGTACTTTTTCATGTGTCTGTTGGCTATCTGGATGTCTTCTTTGCAGAAATGTCTGTTCATGCCCTCTGCCCATCTCTTGATTGGGTTATTTGTTCTTTGGGTGTTGAGTTTGCTAAGTTCTTTATAGATTTTGGATACTAGCCCTTTCTTTATCTGATATGTCATTTGCAAATATCCTCTCCCATTCTGTCAGTTGTCTTTTGGTTTTGTTGACTGTTTCCTTTGCTGTGCAAAAGCTTTTGATCTTGATGAAGTACCAATAGTTCATTTTTTTCCCTTGCTTCCCTTGCCTTTGGCGTTGTTCCTAGGAAGAAGTTGCTGCGGCTGAGGTCGAAGAGGTTGCTGCCTGTGTTCTCCTCAAGGATTTGGATGTATTCCTTCCTCACATTGAGGTCCTTCATCCATTTTGAGTCTATTTTCATGTGTGGTATAAAGAAATGGTCCAGTTTCATTTTTCTGCATGTGGCTGTCCAATTTTCCCAACACCATTTGTTGAAGAGACTGTCTTTTTTGCATTGGACATTCCTTTCTGCTTTGTTGAAGATTAGTTGACCATAGAGTTGAGGGTCTATTTTTGGGCCCTTTATTCTGTTCCATTGATCTATGTGTCTCTTTTTGGGCCAGTACCATACTGTCTTAATGATGACAGCTTTGTAGTAGAGCTTGAAGTCTGGAATTGTGATGCCACCAACTTTGGCTTTCTTTTTCAATATTCCTCTGGCTATTCAAGGTCTTTTCTGGTGCCATACAAATTTTAGGATTATTTGTTCCATTTCTTTGAAAAACTGGATGAGATTTTGATAGAGATTGCATTAAATGTGTAGATTGCTTTAGGTAGCATAGATATTTTCACAATATTTGTTCTTCCAGTCCATGAGCATGGAACATTATTCCATTTCTTTGTGTCTTCCTCAGTTTCTTTCATGAATAGTTTATAGTTTTCTGAGTATAGATTCTTTGCCTCTTTGGTTAGGTTTATTCCTAGGTATCTTATGGTTTTGGGTGTAACTGTAAATGGGATTGACTCCTTAATTCCTCTTTCTTCTGTCTTGCTGTTGCTGTATAGAAATGCAACTGATTTATGTGCATTGATTTTATATCCTGACACTTTACTGAATTTCTGTACAAGTTCTAGCAGTTTTGAAGTGGAGTCTTTTGGGTTTTCCACATATAGTATCATATCATGTGCTCAGAGTGATAGTTTGACTTCTTCTTTGCCAATTTGGATGCCTTTAATTTCTTTTTCTTGATGATTGCTGAGGCTAGGACTTCTAATACTGTGTTGAATAGCAGTGGTGATAATGGACATCCCTGCCATATTCCTGGAAAAGCTCTGTTTTTCTCCATTGAGAATGATATTTGCGGTGGGTTTTTCATAGATGGCTTTGATAATATTGAGGTATGTGCCCTCTGTCCCTATGCTTTGAAGAGTTTTGATCAGGAAGGGATGCTATACTTTGTCAAATGCTTTTTCAGCATCTATTGAGAGTGTCATATGGTTCTTGTTCTTTCTTTTATTTATGTATTGTATCACATGGATTGATTTGCAGATGTTGAACCAACCTTGAAGCCCTGGAATAAATCCCACTTGGTCGTGGTGAATAATCCTTTTAATGTGTTGTTGGATCCTATTGGCTAATATTTTGGTGAGAATTTTCACATCTGTGTTCATCAAGGATATTGGTCTGTAATTCTCTTTTTTGATGGGATCCTTGTCTGGTTTTGGGATCAAGGTGATGCTGGCCTCATAAAATGAGTTTGGAAGTTTTCCTTCCATTTCTATTTTTTTGGAAGAGTCTCAGGAGAATAGGAATTAATTCTTCTTTAAATGTTTCGTAGAATTCCCCGGGGAAGCCGTCTGGCCCTGGGCTTTTGTTTGTTTGGATATCTTTGATGACTCTTCCAGTCTCCTTACTGGTTTGGGTCTGTTCAGGTTTTTTATTTCTTCCTGGTTCTGTTGTGATAGTTTATATGTCTCTAGGAATGCATCCATTTCTTCGAGATTGTCAAATTTGTTGGCATAGAGTTGCTCATAACATGTTCTTATAATTGTTTGTATTTCTTTGGTGTTGGTTGTGATCTCTTCTCTTTCATTCATGATTTTATTTATTTGGGTCCTTTCTCTTTTCTTTTTGGTAAGTCTGGCCAGGAGTTTACCAACCTTATTAATCTTTTCAAAGAAACAGCTTCTAGTTTTGTTAATTTGTTCTATTTTTTTGTTTTTGTTTTTTTGTTTTTGTTTGTTTGTTTGTTTCTATTTCATTGATTTATGCTCTGATCTTTATTATTTCTCTTCTCCTGCTGGGTTTAAGCTTTCTTTGTTGTTCTTTCTCCAGCTCCTTTAGGTATAGGGTTAGGTTGTGTATTTGAAACCTTTCTTGTTTCTTGAGAAAGGCTTGTATCACTATATATTTTCCTCTCAGGACTACCTTTGCTGTGAAACTGGACAACTTTTTAATAAATATTTAATAAACTTTATTTAAGATTGGTATTTTAAGCAAAAAAAACATTAGCTAGGAGTAAACTAAACAAGACAAATCCTTTTCCAAATAGAATTAAACCTCCAAGTCCTCATTTGATATACTAATTCAACAGAATAGGAGTGATTATATTTTAGAGATCCCAGTAAATTAACTTAAAATATCAGCTTAAAATCTGATATTTAAATTGCTACCTTTCAAACAAAAAATTTTTTTAGCATGAAAACACTGTTGGTGCAGAATTTTTTGAACATGGGAGTAATTCCTTCTATGAAATTAAGACCAATATTTTTTTCTAAAAGCATAAAAGCAACCGTTTTTCAGTTCTGTGCAATTTAAGTCATATTTGCATACATTAGTCATATTAGAAACTAAAATTCAATTCTACTAGTCAGGGAACTTGTGTTAAGTAATTATTGGATATAACATTACTGTTTTTGCTCATAGCTACGCATGTGTCCCAATGAGAAAGTAGCATTTACTGTAGAAGGAAAATGGAAAGCAAAAATATTGCAACTGGCAATCAAAAACCCATTAGAACCAAAATTGTTTACTTTCTTTTCTAGCTTTGCAATAGTTGCAATTTTTACCTTTTGTATTCTGACTATGCGTAATTTGCACCCTACAGCCAACATTTAATTTTTACCTTGTGCTATCAAAGGCCCATAATGTCAGTGAAGTAAATAATGCTTTTTTTAACATTAGAAATTATAGGATATCAAAATAAAATTTCTGAATTTACATGATTTACCCATGAAAACAAATATTAGAAATATTTACATGTGGAAATTGGGGAATAGACTTTAAAATTTCCAGTTAACATAGAAATGTTTCTCCTCTTAATTAATTTAGTACCAGTATAACTCATCTCTATGATTAAATTATAATAAATAAAAGGTAAGTACCTAGTTGAGGATTTTGAATTATAGTTAGAAACAGTTTTATGCATGTGTAGGGGG
>ML101597.1:0-15088 GCA_003697995.1 Taxidea taxus jeffersonii | reverse complement strand
ATATCAGCATTCTGGCAAAATTGAATGAAAAGAAATTGGTAGATTATTATCTTGCTAAACAATGTCCAGCCAGAAATGGTTTTGATGAAAAGAAATGGAAAACCAGGGGCGCCTGGGTGGCTCAGTGGGTTAAAGCCTCTGCCTTTGGCTCAGGTCATGATTCCAGGGTCCTGGGATAGAGCCCCACATCGGTCTCTCTGCTCCACGAGGAGCCTGCTTCCTCCTCTTTCTCTGCCTGCCTCTCTGCCTACTTGTGATCTCTGTCTGTCAAATAAGTAAATAAAATCTTTAAAAAAAAAAAAAGAAGAAATGGAAAACCATAAATATTTAGTTTCTATGATTAGTTTAGGTAACCACTATCAACCATTCTAAAATTCAAATGCATGCTAAGCTATTTTGGGTTTCTAAGACCATTAGAACACTGAGAAGACAGCAGTTATTTCTACTCAGAGAAAATGGAACTATATGGCTGATTCAAGATTACTAAATTATCCTATGACTTACTTACAAATGCAGTTTTAAGAGACTTTGATGCAAAATGATCTGAACAGTAAAAGTAGCACTCTCTCATTCTACCTTTCAGACGATTTCTTAAATCCATTTTATGTAAACAAATGCTGCATTCTTCAACCATAAGCATTAACATTATTTTGGCTCTTAAAGATATATCAGTTGTATTTCTGGTATATAAAATTCTGGGAATTTTCTGGTGCACTATTGCCAGATAATCAGAGTCACCGCTCCTAAAGAAAACTCTGGACATTTCTCTATTTTCAGTCTTGGTTTCCTGTACCATAACCAAGAATACTTGCTTTCAAACTCTGTACTGCATAAGTCTGTGTGTGAATTCCCATGTCCTTAAGAATGCTAATTTTCTGGAATTATGTTACCTCAGAAGTGGTCACCATCATTAACGCTATCCCCAACTTTTGACATTCTTACCTATGTGTACAGTGTGAGTCTGAGGAAATCTTTGTTTTGGTTGTACTCATTGATAAATGTCAGACTTCTACTACTCTGAAGAGCAGTGAGATTCATACTGAAAAACCTATATTTATATATGACTCATTTCCTGACCTGTTAAGAAAACCCTAAATATGGCAGCAGAATTATAAATCCTGATTTTGAGAAAGACCTAAACAGAAGATGAAGTTACATTTCACCTCTTTTATACAACTATTTTAGGATTATTTCAGAATAATATGTGACTACAAAATAAAACTATGGCAGACAAAGAAATAAAAACTGTTATTTGCATAGGACCTTGTAACAATGTTACTTTTCCTTAACTGGGTAACTTATTTTAAACTTCTTAATGCATTTTACTTTATTCAGTTACCTTAATTACTCTAAGAAATATGTATTAAAATATTATTTCCAACTTATATTTGAGGAAACTGACTTTAAGAAAAGGTCAAGTGACCAATTTAAGTCAGACAGATGATAATAAGAACAAAGCACATAGAATCAAGGTTTGCTAAAGAGAAATTACAGGATCCACCCACCTGCACAATTTGCAGATTTAATCAATGTATTTTAAACCATTTATTTAAGAATATGACAAATTTTGGGGTATCTGGGTGGCTCAGTTGGTTAAGTGTCCACCTTCAGCTCAGGTCATGATGAACAGGGTCCTGAGATGGGGCCCCATGTCAGGGTCCCTGCTCAGTGTGGAGTCTGCTTCTCCCTCCCTCCCCCACAAAACACTCATGCTCTCTCTTTCTCACTCTCTGTATGAAATAAATAAAATCTTAAAAAAATAAAAATATGACAGCTTTTAAAAAATTAGTTGGGGCTGTCTACTATGCTATTAAAAAATTCTGTATTCTCTCCTACACATTAGTTGTCAACAAATAACAGCTCCCCAATGACTGAGGAAACAGCATGAGCAATGTGTAGAGGTATGAAACATCAAGGATTAGACATCCTGATTCATAAATTTCAGGAGTAATAATTGTGAACAAGAAGGAAGGAATGATTGTAGATGTCTTATACTTTGGTAAATGTCTTGCACTTAATCCTGAAGAAAATGATAAATTAAAAAAAAAAAAGCTTTAAAAGGGCGGGGGGAGGAAGACAATCATGTTTACAATTAGTATAGCTAATTTTCTTACTCTTTGGAGAAGGAGATTGAAGAAGATAAACCTAGAGGTAAAGAGGCCAGGTAGATAGTAGTTATAATGATTCAAGGCAAGAGCTGCATGATGATTGTGGCAGAAGAGACAGGAGGAAAGCAATTCCAACCTAAACTTGGTCAAAACAGGAAAAGAAAATATTGCATCTAAAATTATAAATTTTTTCAGGGTGCCTGGGTCGTTCAGTGGGTTAAAGCCTCTGCCTTCAGCTCAGGTCATGATCCCAGGGTCCTGGGATCGAGCCCCACTTTGGGCTCTGCTCGGTGGGGAGCCTGCTTCCCCCTCTCTCTCTGCCTGCCCCTCTGCCTACTTGCGATCTCTGTCTGTCAAATAAATAAATAAAATCTTTAAAAAAAATATAAATTTTTTATCTTTCTTTTTAATTCACTCATTCTTGTTTTTTTTTTTTTCCAGTTCACCTGTGTTATCACTAGGACCTTCATGCTTTCATTTGTGCCATAAATTGTCTTTAGTCTGACGTTTTTCACAAAATTCTTTATCTACAAGGTGTAATTGAAACTTAGCTCCCAGTACTGCTTCCGTTATAGGTACTTCCAAAGGAAATGTTTCTTCTCCACACCTCATAACTCAAGAGGCTTGAAAATGCCTTATTCTGGTTATCCATCATTAGTTCCAAGTCATTACTCTTCCTTACCTTACAAGCCCTTCTAATTTTGAAGGGGAGTTTTGTTTTGGTTTTCCTAAGATTTTATTTATTTACTTAAGAGAGAGAGAGAGAGAGAGAGAGAGCGCACAGAGGGAGCAGGGGCAGAGGGAGAGGGAGAAGCAGAATCCTTACAGAGCAGGGGGTCAGACAGGGCTTGATCCCAGGATGCCAAAATCATGACTTGACCAGATAGCAGATACTTAACTGACTGATTTTCTAGTTTTTCATGATTCAGTCTTTGTAGGTCATACATTTCTATGAAATTATTCTTTTTTTCTAATTATATTCCAAACTAGATATTTCTATTTAGTTTGGAATATAATTGTTAATAATAGTATCTTCTTTGCATTTCTACAATCTAATATTTTCTATTTCTGTGGTATTGGTTGTAATGTCTCTTATTTCTGATTTATTTGAACCATTTTTTTTCATAGTTAATATAGCTAAAGTTTTATCAATTTTATCTTTAGAAATAACTGAGTCTTACTTTCATTGATATTTTTGGTTGATTTTCTGTTCTATATTTTTCTTATTTCTGCTCTAATTTTTGTTATTTCCTTCCCTGCTGCTAACTTTGAGCTTAATTTGCCCTTTTCCTGCTTCCTTTAGATGTAAGGCCAGATTGTTTGAAATCTTTCTTATCTAATGTACACATTTATAAGTAAAAACTTCCCTTTTAGAACTGCTTTTGTAACATCTCATAGGTTTTGAAATGTCTTTCTATTGTCTTTTGATTAAAGATATTTCTTGATTTCCCTTTTGAGTTCTTTTTTGACCTGCTGGCTATTCCGGATCATCTTGTTTAACTTCCACATATTTTTAAATTTTTTGTAAAAACTGTAACCAAAAAGGAGGGCATTATGTAATGATAAAAGGGTCAATTCATCAAGAGAATATAATAATTATAAATATAAATGCACATATTGAGCCTTTATATATAAAGCAAATATGATACTAATAATTATTAAATATACTTAGGTGCTCCAATATTGGGTGAATTTTTGACTTAGTCTATTTTGTCTTATATAAGTATAGGTACCCCTGATCTTTTTTGGTTTCCATATGTTTGAAATAACATTTTTAAATTTCTTCACTTTCAGCCTGTGAATGTCCTTAAAGCCTAAGTAAGTCTACTGTAGTTAGAATGTAATTGGCTTTTCCCCCCTAAATTCATTTAGCCATTCTTGTCTTTAAATGGAGAACTTAAACCATTTATATTTAAAGTAATTACTAATATGTAAGGACTTACCAGGATCATTTTCCTGACAGCTTTATAATTGTTTTGTGTTTCTTTAGTTACTTTCTTCTTCTCTTGCTTTGTTGATTTTTGTGTGGTTGGCCTTGATTCTTCTCTCTTTATTATTGTGTTTATATTATACATTTTTGCTCTATAGTTACCACAGGATGAGTGTTTCTAATGCATCTTATAGTTATAACTATCTATTTAAGCTGACAACTACAATTGCATTAGAAAGTTCTATCCATTTACTTACACCCCAATTTTTGTTGATGTCCCAAACTATATCTCTCTACAGTTATTTTTAACACTTTTTTCTCATGACCTAAATGCTAGATTTCATAGTGATTTCCACATTATTGAATTATTAGAATATTTTAAATTAGGATATTTTAAATTTGACTATATAGTTACCTTTACCATTAAATTTTATACTTTCATGTTTATATGTTGCTAATTAGCATTCTTTTTTTCAGCTTGAAGAACTCACTTTAGCATTTCCTGTAAAGCAGATCTCGTGGTAATTTTCTTAGATTTTGTTAGTCTGGGAATCTTTTTATTTCTTCTTCACTTCTTAATGACAACATTCCTGGGTCAAGTATTCTTGACTAACAGTTTTTTTGTTTTTGTTTTTCCTTTAAGTACTTTGAATATACCATCCCACTCTCTTCTGGTCTAATGTTTCTGCTCAGAAATGCTGGTAGACTTATGAGAAGTCCCATGTATGTGACAGTTCTTTTTTTCTTTTGGTGCTTTCAGATTTATTCTTGTCTTTTAATTTTGAGATTATAATTTCTCAGTGAAGATCTCTTTAAATGAACCTGGATCTTTAAGTTTCCCATCTGTGGGTAGACATCTCTCTCCCTAGATTTGAGAAGTTTTCAGGCATTATTTCTGTAAATAAGGTTTCTGTCCCTTTTCCTCCCTCTTCTCCCTTCTAGACCACTTATAATAGATATATTATTTCTTTTGATCATGTCCTATAATTCACATAGGCTTTCATCTTTCTTTTTTTTATTCTATTTTTTTAAATTCTTCTCTGACTAGATAATATCAAGAGAACTGTCTTCAAGCTTACTATTCTTCTGCCAAGTTAAATGTGATGTTGAAACTATCTATTGCATTTTTTAAGAATTCATCCATTGTATTCTTCATCTCCAGAATCTCTGTGAGGTTCTTTTATTGTTTTATTCATGTGGTCTATCTGTATTCTCTTTAATTTTTCTGAGCTTCCTGAATATAATTCTTTTGAATTCTTTATCAGATAACTTGAAGATCTCCATTTCTTTGGGTCAATTACTGGAATATTGTGTGCCTTTGATTGTGTAATGCTTCCTTTTAGAGTATTTTCCAAGTTGTTTTGCATTGATGTCTACACATTGGAGACAAAGACACCTCTGTCAGTGAGAACTGGCTTCAGTAAGAAAAGACTTTTACCTGGAGCTAGTTGTAAGGATGCTGGCTGAGTAGGATGAAACGTCTTTGGTTTCAAGGAAGGTATGATGGTGCATTCCATGCTATTCTTTCAACTAAGTTTAACACTGGCCAGACTTCAGGGTTCTTCTTCAGGGTTCCAAAGAGTTGGAACCAGTACCCTAGGAGACCAGGGCTTACTGAGACTCCAACTAGCTACGGTTGGGTGAACCAACAGTGGTATTGGGCTTAGGATAATGAGGTGTAGCACTGGCCTGGCTTGGGGGAGAGAGGTTGCATAGCCTGTAAATGGTGGGTCAAGTTCTCAATTCTGGCCCCAAGGAGCCATCAGTATAATTCTAGTAGTGGTCTATTAAAGCCATGTGTTGGGACCTGGGAAGGCTGGATGACAGCAGTGGCAGTATGACCCTCTGAATGGTGGGTCAGAACCATGTCCTTGGAACTGAGGGGCAGCTCCAGAAATGAATCATAAAAACCTCAACTTAGGACCCAGGAAGTGGGTTCAAGGTAATTACAGCACAATCTTAGCAACAAGGAGGCAGAAATGTGGTCTGGGATGCAGGGGTAGGCTCAGAGCAATGGTAGCCAGTTTCCAGGAATGATAAGACAGAGCCACAAACAAAAACTCTGGGGCCAGGGCTCAGGGCAGTGGTAGCAGCTCTGGTAATGGTGGTTCAAAGCATTGATGTGAATGAAGGTATACATCGGGCACTAGCAGTCCAGTCCCAGTAAGAATGATTTAAAACCTTACCTATCAGAATGGGTAGGGCTTGAGGTAGTGGAAGCACCCCTAGTACTGGCTATTCAGAGTTGTGACTTAGAAACAGGTGTATAGGATTCAGAGCAGTGGCAGTGCCCCTGACAATAATAAATCAGAGCTGTGACCTAAAATACAGAGGAGTTAACAGCCTCATAATGGCAGCCGAAGAATGATGTGGGACCATGGGGGTAGGGCTCTGGGCAGTGGAGGTTGCCCTGATGATGATACAAAGATGCGATAGGGCCAGGGATGGGAAAAGAGCAGCAGAAGCTCCAGTCTCAGGTATAATAAGGTACTGTGGTACCTGATCCCTGAGATCAAACAGAAGCCCCTCTGGCCCCAGAAGCCAAGTGTCACCATAGAAACAGCTCGAGCCTCTGGGTATAGAAGCAGGAAGGGGGTTTGTTCTGGGCTACTCTTTCAGTTGATATCAATGTCAGTGAAGACTATGGGGGACCTCCATTGTCATGAATAAAAACATTCACAATGATGAAGTTTGCTCATGTTAACCTGTTCTTCCTGTGTGGTAAACTACCGCCCAAGAGAGTCCTCCCAGTGCAGAGCTGGTCCTGACTAGGGATGGAGTGATACAAGCAAAATGCTTCCTGTACTGTTCTGTATAGCCATGCTTGATTTTTGAATTCTGCACCATTTTTACTGCTGCTCATTTGTAATCCTGAGTTTTCCCTGAGTTCTTTTTTTCAGTTTGTAGTTGTTTACTACTTGTATGTGTGTTGGTGGCGGAGTGGGGGGCAGATGGCAAAATGGGAAGAAAAAGTGGTGAAACCTCTTAGCCCTCTTGCTAACATAACCCTTATAATATTTTTTAAAATCCATTTTCTTTTGGTTTTATCTGCATCTTTTGTCCAATTTTGGACTATTATGAGTAAAGCTGCTGGGAACTATTTTAGAAATCTTTCTGTGGAAATATGTTTTCATTTCTCTAGTTAAAAATTGAGAGGAAATACTCTGGGTCATAGGTGTGATGTATATTTAACTTGAAAAGAAAATGCTAGTTTCCAGAAAAAGTTGTATAGTTTTACATACCCAGTAGTAATGTTTGAGTAACAAAATTGCATTATATTCTCAGAAACATTTTTAAAGTCATTTTTAAAAAGATTTTACTTATTTATTTGACAGAGCTCTCAAGTAGGCAGAGAGGCAGGCAGAGAGAGAGGAAGGGAAGCAGGCTCCCTGCTGAGCAGAGAACCAGATGTGGGGCTCAGTCCCAGGACCCTGGGATCATGACCTGAGCTGAAGGCAGAAGCTTTAACCCACTGAGCCACCCAGGTGCCCCGCTCAGCAACATTTTTTCTTTTTTTAAGATTTTATTTATTTCTTTGAAGAGAGATCACAAGTAGGCAGAGAGGCAGGCAGAGAGAAAGGGGGAAGCAAGCTCCCTGCTGAAAAGAGAGCCTGATGTGGGGCTTGATCCAAGGACCCTGAGATCATGACTTGAGCTGAAGGCAGAGGCTTAACCCACTGAGTGACACAGGCACCCTTCTAAGCAACATTTGATGTTATCATTTCAGTCATTTGGAATAGTCATTATTGTTTTAATATGCATTATCCTGATAACTTAAAATGTTGAACTGTTTGTGTGTGTGTATTTATTGGCCATTTGCATATATACTTTTAAAAAGGTAAACGTGATCGTTTTAATTGGCTGAGTTCTTTTGTTACCTACTTGTACTAGTTCTTTATGTATTCTGGTTAAAGTAGTACCAAGGAAGCACAAATCTTCCATTCTGTAGCTGGCCTTTTCACTTGTTTCAATGATATAAATTTCATGAATCAGAGTTTATAATCTTGTTGAGGTACAATTTACCAACATTTTGTTTCCATTTTATTTTATTTCATTTCTTTTCTGTGTTCCAAAATTCATTGTTTATGCACCACACCCAGTGCTCCATGCAATACGTGCCCTCCATAATACCCACCACCAGGCTCACTGAACACCCTGCCCCTCTCCCCTCCAAAACCCTTGTGTGTTTCTCAGAGTCCACAGTCTCTCTTGGTTTGTCTCCCCCTCTGATTTCCCCCATCTCACTTCTCCTCTCTATCTCCCAATCTCCCAGTTTATCAATATTTTCTTTTATGATAAGAGATATTTGCCTATCTAGCACAATAAATATAATCTCAAGCTTTTTTCCCCCCAAATATTATAATTTTAGCTTCTGTATTGAGGCCTATCATCTATCTCAAACAAATTTTCATGTATTTGGTGAAATAGTTTATATTTTTGTTGTTTTTTTGTGTGTGTTTTTAGTTGTTGAAGAAATATTAGTTGAAAATTTCTGAAGTCCTTATCCTGTTGTATTCATTTGTCTATCCTTTCTTTAATACTACACTGTCTTAATTGCTGTGTGTTTATAGTAAATCCTGCAGTCAGGTAGTAAAGGTTCTCCAATATCATTCTTTTGTTTGACTATTTTAAGTTTCTTGCATTTCCATATCAAATTTACAGTTAATCTCTCTCTCACTTTCTACCAAAAAAAAATCTACTGGAATTTTGATGATAATTCTAATAAGTTTATATATCAATATAATGAAAAGGACAACATAACAGTATTGAGTCTTCTAGCCAATAGTCTAGTCTATAACTACTACATGTCTTTCCATTTATTTCAGCTTCTTTGCTTTCTCTCAAAATGAACAATTTTTCATATAGATAGCTGCATATTTTTATTAATGTATCATTAAATATTTTATGTTATTTGTGTTATAATGAATGGTTTTAACTTCATTTTATAATTTTTCTTGACAAAAAATAGAATTACAAATTATTTTTTCATATTGATTTTATGTTTTACAGCCTTGCTAATATTACATATTTATTCAAAGAGGTATTTCTAGATTCTTTATGATTTTTCTATCTAAGCAATCATTTTATCTGTTCATAAATTCTTACTTCTTCTTTTCCAATCTTTAAGATTTTGATTTACTTCCCAAAGCCATAGTAAAATAAGTTTTGTGTGCCAAACTTGAAAATAGCTTACATAAATTTTGTCCATATTTCATAGTTTAGTGACACCCTGCTTTGTTGAACTCCACCTCCCTGAAGTGAAGAAAATAAATTCCTTTTGGGTATATTATCTCTGGCTTGTGTTTGTGGAATTGAATCCTGAATGTGATTTTACATATATTTTCTCTCAATTACCCTGAGGTCATGGCCTGAGCCAAAGGCAGGTGCTTAACTGACTGAGACACCCAGGTGCTCCTCATTATACTTTTTTATTTCCCCTTTCACACATCAGTTGTTCAAGAGAGTGTTGTATAATTTCTAAGTATTGTTGAGTTTTTCAGTTTTTCTCCCATTATTGACTTATAATTTAATATCCTTGTGATCAAAGAAGATACTGTCATGATCTTAATCTGTTTGAATTAGTTGGATCTTGTGACCTGATACATGACCTGTTCTGAAATATGTTCTATGCAAACTTCAGAAGCCTGTGTATTCTGCTTTTGTTGGATAAAATGTTCTGTATAGTGTTTTCAGATTTCCTGTATCGTTATTGATTTTCTCTCTGGATGATCTTTCATTATTAAGTTGGGATATTGAGGTCCCCAACTATTATTGTATTGTGTTTATTTCTCCTTTTATTTCTGTGTTTGCTTTGTATGTTATATTTGTGTGCTTCAATGTTAGGTATATGAATATTGGCAATTGTTAAATCTTGATGGATTGGCCATTTTATATTATATAATGACCTTTGTTTTGTCTCTCTTTACCATTTTTACTTTGATGTTTATTTTGACTAATTTAAGTACAGCTACCCCTCTTTTGTTTGGTTGCTCTTTGTTTGAAATACATTCATCCCTTCACTCTCTGTCTGTGTGTCCTTAAAGCTAAAGTGAGTTTGTTATGTCTGCACCCCATTGGATTAAAAAAAAAAAAAAAAGTCTGGTCAGATATTCTGTCTTTTTTTGGATAATTAAATCCATTTAAATTAAGTAATTATTGATAGGTAAAGACTTACTAATGCTTTTTTATGTATTGTTTTTTAACAAATTTTGTAGAACCATTGTTCCTTGCTTCTTATCCTACTGACATATTTTGTGATTCAATGACTTTCCATCCATATTCTTTGAATTCTTCATCATCATCTTTTTGCTCTTTTGAATGATTTTATTTTATTTTTTTAAAGATTTTATTTGTTTATTTGTTAGAGAGATAGAGAGCGAGCACAGGCAGACAGAGAGGCAGACAGAGGCTGAGGGAGAAGCAGGCTCCCTGCTGAGCAAGGAGCCCGCCTGATGTGGGACTCGATCCCAGGACCTGATCATGACTCGATGATGACCTGAGCTGAAGGCAGCCACTGGACCAACTGAGCCACCCAGGCATCCCTGCTCTTTTGAATAATTTTAAATGTCTTTTCTTCTAGGCTTCTGATTCTTCTGTATGATTGTTATGGTATTGAAGCTCTCTATTAAATTCTTTATTTCAGTCATTGTATTTTGGAGCTCTTAGATTTCTGGTTTTTTATGGTTTTTATTTCTTGTTGGACTTCTCATTTTATTCATGCATTTTTAATTCATTTTGTCTATCTGTATGGTCTTATATTGGCTAAATTTATTTAAGAAGATTCTAAATTATTAGACAGTTCATGAATCTCTATTTAGAGTCAATTATTATAGATTAGTTTTGTTAGGTGGTGTTATGTTTAACTGACTTTTCATGATCCCTGATTTCTTACATTGGTATAGTGTATTTAAGTAAATGGTCTTCTCTTCCAAGCTTTACAAATTTACTTTGGCAGAGATAGTTTTTCACCAGTCTGCTCATGTTGGAGTTCTTGACACATCAGCTGGTATTGCCCTTGGACAGGTGGGTCTGTTTTTGGGTGAGAGCACTGCCCAAACAGTGAGGTTAGTGGAAGAGTGCCATGGAATGAGTACAGTTGGATAGAATTAATAGTTTGGTTCTCTGTTCAAGCATGGGTGTAGCATGGGCTCCACAGTTACCTAGGTTTTCTGGTTAAGCTTGTTAGATAGTTGGTACTGGGCACTATGTCTAGTAGTAAAGAGGTCTATGAATTAGTTTCTCTGCAATGATGGGACAGCAGAATGGGCCCAAAAGCCTACCAAAAAAACCGCCTTTTATTTTTTTTTTTTTCCTTTGGGACATGTATAGACTATAGGTGAGGAAGGGGGATTGGGACCTGGACACTTGTAGGGGTAATAGTGACAGAAGGGACAGAGCACCCTCACCACCCCCACTCCACTGGAACCTGCCAAGAGGTACTCGCTGAGGTGGGGCAGGATGAACCATGCAGCTCTTAGAAGCTCACCACGTGCTGAGGGATGGAGAAAAATGGCTGTGGGTTCATGCACATCCCTTAGGATCTTCTGTAACTCCATCTTGTCTGCCCCTCTTTGGAAAACTTAACAGGGTGCAAATGTGAGAGAGAGGCCCCTTCTTCCTCCCTTGTAGAAGCTCTGAATACCTGGCTGGACAGGCTCACCAAGTCTCATTCTGCAAACAGGGAAGATCACAAGCTAATCTCTCCTTTCAGGTGCCACTATAAACAGAGTATAAGATGGGCTACACAGTTTCCCATGCTCTCTGGTTATGTTGTCTAGTTGGACCAGCTGAAGGCTAACTCAGCAGTCGCAGGGATACAAATTGGTTTCCCTGTTCTACAGGGGCTCCTCTACAGGCTCCAAGGCCACTAAATCTCATTTGGAGATCAAATTGGGCAGAACTGTGCACCAATTTTCCTGGTCTGATGGGTCAATATCTTAGCTTTGCAGATGTGTAGGGCCATGTGTTGGGAACTCTCATTAGGCTTCCTGGTCAGATGGGGCTGGAGTCTGTGTTCAGCTTTTGGCAGGGCTTCAGAACTGGTCCTGGGGAGAACAAACTAGGCTGTTATTTAAAGGATAAAATCAGACAGAATCAAATGTTAACATCCCTGGAAAATAGACATTTTCCTGGCTCTATGGATGCAGTGGTTTTCATCAGGATCTTTGCTCAAGTGCCACTATAATCAGAGCAACAGGACAGGCTCCTGAGATTCCTGGGATCTCTGGTTAAGTTTCCTTGGAGGCAGAGTTGGACATTGTATTCAGCAGCAGGAAGGGACACAGATTTGTGCCCCTTCCAGGAAGTTGGGAACAGGCACACAGAATAGGCCTCAGGGCTGGCAAGACTTTTGGGAAACTAATCAGGCAGAATTGTGCACTACTCTCTGGCCAATTGGAGTTGCTCATTTGGCTTTATGTTGCTTGTTCTCAGGGTCAGCTTTCTGTTTGAAAGAGCCTGGGAGTTACTCTCAGCAGTTTGTGGCTGTGAAATAGCAAAACTGCCTAGGTTAATTGGCAGAACTAGCTTCCAGGCCAGGAAGGCTCTTTTTTGGGGTATTTGCTGGAGTGGAATCATGCCCTATATTCCCTGGACAAACAGAGTCACTGGGTTTGCTCTGCAGACAGCACTGCCTGCCAGTCTCTCTGCTCAAGTGGTGCTAAGAAGATTTCCAAGCCCAGCTTTCTGGTTGATTGGGGCTATGATCCACATTCAGCAATGGTGGAGGTCATGACCTAGTTCTCTTCCTTAGCAGAGGGGCAGATTAGGTTTCAGGTTCAGTCAGGATCTTTGATTTCTGAAAATAGACCTACCTCATGCTGAATTCCTTGGTCAAACTATTGTTTTGGCTCTGCAATTGAGGAAACTTTTGGTTGGGCTTTTTTTGAATACCACAGATAGGAACTTGGTCTACCAAGATCTGAGAGCTAGTTGTTATAAATCTCTCCCTCATCTTTGTCATAACCCAATTCCTAGTGATCAAGCCCTGAAGATTCCCCTATGATCCTTGAGGTGAGACCACATTGGATCTATTGAGAAGGGGCTTAAAATGCTGGGGAAGCTGGATGTCTACACTGGGCTCTTTTTCCCCACTGAGACCTCTCTATGTGGTGATGTCTTGGTCTGGCAGACGGGCAGTGAGTTTGCAACTATTGTTCTTATTTCTTAATGCTGTCCATCTTGGTCTCTGGGTTGCAAGGAGGATCCTTCAGCTTCACCTGTGTTCTAGGATTTTAACAGTGATGTCTTGTCCATGAATACTTTTTGTCTTTGTGAGGGGGACTGAAGTTGGGAATGACCTATATTACCATCTTGATGATGTCACTCCTCTCTACTGCTTTAATTTTAATATGAGCCATTGAAAAGTATCATGTTCATTTTGAACAATTAATTTCCTGAGAGTAGGTGTCATATAATTATAAAATTTAGATGTCTTTGATATTTTGAAATAAAGGCAACATTTTTAAAGAGGCTTAAAAATATTGTTAAGAACAAATATGTGTTTATTAAATAAAGGGTTCACTGAAACAAAGATTATAACTTTAAAAAATATTTCCTCTTTTGTAGTTGTATTTCAAAGTTTAATTTGATAACCAATTAATTTTTAATTTCGCTGTTGATTAATTCTTGATCAAATCCATCTTGACCAATCTTTAAGTCCCTTAGACAGTTCATTTCATTATCTAGGCCACGTTTTGCTCATCAGTTGAAAAAAGCAGAAACTTAAAACTGAGTTCCCCCAAACCACAAAATTCAAATAAAATTCAATGTTTCACCACCACCTTATTTACATTTCAAATGAAATTAAACTACATCAATTAACACTTTAATAAGTTACTAGACCAATGGGAGACTAACTAACCACATGTTCATATTAACCTCCTGGCTAGACCTCAAAATGAAAGACCCTAGTGTACATATTGAAAATCTTATAAATGTGTCCTTGATTTTAGAGGTAGGGGTTTGGAATTTGTTTTCTTTTTAAAAGCCAAACCAGCAAATTTACTTAGTGCAAATTGTACAAGCCAGTGCAGTGTTGTAAACACACATGAAATACACTTGTATGACTTCTAAGAAAGTGCATAAGCTATATTTTTGCTTTCATCAAACCAAAACATACATTTGCAAAACAGTATGTAATCAGATCATATACACAATAGTAGTTGTAATGTTAAAATTGAAACATTCTTCTTATCTAACTTTCAACTGGTGAAAAAGTAAATATCAGCCATTTGATACCTAGGGATTCTGCTATTAAAAAGACAGAGGAAAGCAGGGGAAATGGCAAAGTAGGTGGATCCTAAGAGCACCTTGTTCCATGGACTCACTGAAGCACAACTGTATGCATTGCACCAAACTCTGAAAATGACTTGAAGACTAGCAGAACAGATTATCCACAGCTAGTCATAGAGAGAAGGCTATACATACAGATGAAAGTGAAATTGTGGGGAAAGATATTATATGCAAATTAAAGCAAAAACAAACAAGCCAGAGTTGCAATTCCTACAGACAAAGTAGACTTTAAAACAGACTGTAGCAAGAATAAAAAGAAGGGCATTACCTTATGACAAAAGGGATCAATCCAATAAGATGATATAATAATTGTAAATCTCTGTGGACACAACATAGAAGCATCCAAATACATAAAGAAAGTATTAACAAACATGAAGGGAGATATTTACAGTAATGTAATATTAGTAGAGAACTTTAACACTCAATTTGCATCAATAGATTGTCAGATAAAAAATCAATACGAAAACAGTAGCTTTGAATGACATTTTAGATGAAGTAGATGTTTTTTATATATCCGTTAAGTCTATCTAATAATAGTAAAATAAACACTCTTTTCAAATGCATGTGGAACGTTCTTCAGAAGCAATCACATCTTAGACCATACAAAAAGTCTCAGGAAATTTAAGAAAACTAATCAATTACAAGGAAAAAAAAATGTGAAGAACATAAACACATGGAGGTTAAAACTTGCTACTTTAAAACTTTAAAACACCAGTGTGTCAACAAAGAAATCTAAGAGGAAATTAAAAAAAAAAAA
>RCUC01130121.1:0-21232 GCA_003697995.1 Taxidea taxus jeffersonii | reverse complement strand
CTCCAGCCGCCGCAGCGTCGGTCCTCCCACCCGGGTGGCCGCTCGCTCCCCGCCCCGCCCCCGCGCGCCTCTGCCTGCCCCACGCCCCCCGCGCGCCGGTCCCTCACCTGAGGCGGAGGCGCCCCCGACTCCCCGCCACCTCCGCCAGCCTCCTCCAGCCCCGGCCCTCGGGCGCTCGGTCCAGGCTCCCGCTGAGTCTCCGCAGCAGCGGCTCCGGAAGGCGATTGAGGGTCGCGCCGGCCGAAGCGGGGAAAGGCGGCCCCGAGGGCGCGGCCGGAGGCGGCTGCAAGGCCGGGGGCGACGGGGCCTGCAGCAGCTCTCCGCACAGCGACCCGTCCCACGCCGGCGACCCCGCGACTTGCGCTGCTCCCCCCGGGCGCATCGCGGGCCTCGGCTCCTGCGAACCTTCCGCTCGCCCCGTCGCTCGCCCCGGCGCCGCGGAGGCAGGGGCGGAAGGACAAATCCGGCGACGCCGCACTGCACTCTGAGAAGGAAGCTCCGTTCCCCGCCCGGCCGAGACAGGTTTGCCTAGGGCAGCCGGGCGGGCGGGTCGCGCCTGCCGCGCCGAGGGGGCGGGGCCTCTGGCGGGGCGGGGCCTCTGCGCGCGTGCGCGCACCCGCGCGTTCTCATCGCCTTCCCCCGCCGCCGACCGCTCGCGGAGATGCGCGCTTCGGAACTAGGGAGGTGGAGTCCCGGCTTAGCAGGAACGGTCGGGCGGCTGCAGCTGGGGGAGGAAGCGGTGGGGGAGCTACGCCCGGGCGGCTCCACTTGGGCTAGGAAGCCTGCGGCGTCGGGGCTTCCCGAGACCGTGGGAGGAGGATTGCCTCAAGCCGGAGACCGGAGCTCGGGGCTCTCTCCAGCGCCGGCCCCCCGCGGCGCTCAGCTGACTCAATGACTTGCGTGTGCCAGCACTCGCGTTGGGCAACCTCAGTCGAGGCTTCCTCGTTTTAGGGGTTGATGTGTATGGCACTGCTAAGGGAAGTGGTTCCTAGACATCAGATACTTAATGGAAATTTGCTCGAAATCTGTGCCTAGATTTTTTTTTTTTTCTTTCAACTGGGCGGCAGATCTTGGAAATGATCGTTTTTAGCAGGAATTGCCTGGTTTCCTCTGAGTCTGACTGCCTCCCATTGAACACTATAAAGTAGTTTGGGGCAAAAGGAAGCTAGGTACTCTCAGAAGCTTCCTTGCCCAATTTCCGGTGCCATTAGCTTTTGCATCACACAGGACAACAGGATTTTCTGTAGCAATTTAGGCACCCAAATTCCCCCTCACCTCTGGCGAGTTAATTAGTTGCTCCATACGTTCTCCCATCACATTCTAGCACAAGCAGTCACTATCCTTTTTCATCCGGTGTTAAGTGCAGAGTTCAGAAAGCAGTATAATGGCTAAGAGCACGACCTTTAAGACCCAGAAAGATCTGCTCGATTCTCATTTTTTAAAAATTATTCTTTTTTAAGATTTTATTTATTATTTATTTGACAGAGATCACAAGTAGGCAAAGAGGCAGGCAGAGAGAGAGGAAGGGAAGCAGGCTCGCCGCCCAGCAGAGAGCCCCATGCTCAGGACTCTGGGATTATGACCTGAGCCAAGGGCAGAGGCTTTAAACCACTGAGCCACCCAGGCGCCCTGCTGGATTCTCGTTTTATGACTTTGAATAAGATACTTAATTTTCTGCCTCATCTGTTAAAATGGAATTGAAAATATAATAGTATGTATTAGAATTAGGGGACTTGATGTAAGTAAAGCATTAACTCTGCTTGTGGTGTAGTAGATAACAAATGCAAGCTATTATCCTTGGAAATGCAAAAGCTCCTTTCACACTCAATTTGACTTGGTAAACCTTTCCCAGTCACTTCTGGTGCCTTCCTGTTTTATTCTTAGTCATTGAACATATATGAGAGTCTATTAGCTGCACATGCCAGTTATGGAAATCAAGTCTTCTAGTTTTTATTGGTCTAGTCTTTATTAGTCTTTCAAAATTGAGATTCAACAAACTTCTTTTTTCTAAGCCTGCTACGTGCAAGGTGTTGCTTTTGCAGCTTCTCATACGTGCCTAGGGGTCAAAATGCACATCTATCTTATCCACCCTGGGAAAATCCTTACTAATCTAATCTTTGTCCAATACAGCTCGACTAGATACTAACAGTGTCCATCCCCTCCCATCTCCTCCTCAGCTTCTCCTCTTCTCCCAGGAGGACTCCTTCCCTCATTTCCCACTAGTCTAGGTCTTGTTTTCCACCTTGCATTTTTTTTTTAAGTAGGCTCTACCCCCAGTGTGGGGCTTGAACTCATGACCTCAGATCAAGAGTCACATGCTCTACCGACTGAGACAACCAGGTGCCTCCTACGTTGCAGTTTCATAACCTATTCAATCACCCCACCCAGCACCCTCTAACCTCTGCCATGGGCTGACATTACATTTTATGATTGGTCTTTATCTCCTCTTAATCAAATATTAATATTTTTATTATGTAATTTCACCCCCCTATGGTTCTCTTAAGGGGCATAATGGTTTAGTAGGGAAAGTTATGACCTTTCGAATTAGCCTTGAATTTGAATCTTTATGCTGCCACTTATTGAAAACATGACTCTAGGCAATTTCCTTGACCTCTCAGCTTCAATTTCTACATTTGTAGAAAGCAGAAGATAATAGTACCTGCTTCAAAGGATATTATGAGAATTAAATGAGAGATAATAATGTATACATATAAAAAGTGTTTGGGAGGAGTAGATGCAGGGCTTGTTAGCACTCTCAAAATTGCCACGTTAATTTTGGGAACAAAATAATAAACAGTAATTCAGCTTCTTTTCCTATACCAACCATTACAATTATACACAGATAGGAGAAACATTGAGACTGGAGATCCGGCTTTTAAATGCACCTTAAAAGTTCATGCATATCTTTAGAGGATATCCTTGGGAGTTCTTCCTCATTAGTTGAAAGTGACCGTAGGTCTTTGTGAATCCAGACAGTCTGCAAGAAGCTTGTGGTTTCTTTCTATGGAAATCCACTGATGTAATCTTCAAAATACAAATCTGGAAACTGACTCATAGATTTCTCTTCCTTTATACAATTTGACTCTATGGTACTTTAACTAAAAATGCCAGAACAACATGTTATTTCATATCTGGACAGGTTTTCAAAGGCCCAGCGCAGGAGAAAACCTACGGGTCCCAGGATTGGTATATGACAGAGAGGAAGAAGCAGGAGTCTTGTGACTTAAGTGGTACCCCTTGTCTTCCACCCTTATTCCATACCAGCACCCTTCATGTCCTCTGACTCAGCTCTGTGTTGAGGCCACTCAGTGCACCCTCAGACACAAGGCTCCCCACATCCACTGCCCCTTCTTGCTGCCATCTCCCAAAGGATTAGGGTCATTTTCCCATTTTGACTTCAACTTTGGAATAGTAACTAAGTGTTGTAATAGTATTCCACACTTCTTCATCATAATGAATCATCCATAGCAAACTACATTTATTTGTCTAAATTCATTCACTCATTCATTCAATTATTAACAAATATTTACTGATGCCTACCTTGTGCCAGGCTCTGTTAAAGGATAGTTTTTATTAAGGCTTTTTGGGGGGATGGCACAGTTTTAGACTCATCGCAAAATTGAGGGGAAGATACAGAGATTTCTCATATACCCTCTGCTCCCACACATGCACCACCTCCCCCATTATCAACATCCTGCAGCAGAGTGGTACAGTTGTTTTAACTGATGACCCTCCACTGACACATAACCACCCCAAGTCCGTAGTTTCCATTAGGGTTCACCCTTGGCATGGTACATTCTGTGAGTTCAGACAGATGTATACTAACATGTATCCACCTTTATGGTGTTATACAGATGGTATCTTCACTGCCCTAGAAATCCTCTGTGCGCCACCTACTCATCCCTTTGCCCTTGAACTTCCAGAGACTATCAACAGATAGTTGAGTAGCAATTTATGAGATGGAAGACATTCACGTGCCTAACAGTCACTTTGTTATCACCACCTTTCCTTTCGACTCAGGAGAACATATCTGAGCACTGGTATGATGATAGAAATAATTTTAGGTATCATGACAGATACGGCATTGTGATAGGAAAAGTCTTGAATCGGGCCTAATTTTAGTATAAGTGCTGCCGAAGCGAGCACGAATCAGGTCTAATTTATAATCTACAAAGCTAATCACTCAGAAACTCTGATACTTAAACGATCATTACTAACTAATCACTGGGGACACATTTCAGCTCAAAATGGGAACTGCAATTGAGGTGCCATTTCTCACGGCCAGGAGACACTTTGTTGGGGTTTCTAAAAGAGTACTTTTCATCCACCCAGTAGTGTTCAGACTTTGTGACAAAAACAACTGCACTGGGGCGCCTGGGTGGCTCAGTTGGTTAAGCGACTGCCTTCGGCTCAGGTCATGATCCTGGAGTCCCAGGATCGAGTCCCACATCGGGCTCCCAGCTCCATGGGGAGTCTGCTTCTCCCTCTGACCTTCTCCCCTCTCATGCTCTCTCTCTCTCTCAAATAAATAAATTAAAAATCTTTAAAAAAAAAAAAAACAACTGCACTGGGCTGCAGTAAAATTAATGAAGGAAGTCTCTCCATAATGTTTACCAACTACCAATCAGTACTCTCTTAGGATGTAGGAGGAACACCAGTGTTCCTCATGTTTGGCTCGACTTAAAAATCACGTGAGGGCAGGGTGCCTGGATGGCTCTTCTGGCTGGGCGTCCTACTCGTGATTTCGGCTCAGATCATGATCTCAGGGTTGTGGGATTAACCCATGTATCAGGCTCCCTGCTCAGCCCGGGGTCTGCTTGAGATTCTCTCCCTTTCCCTCTGCCTTCACCACGCTCGTTTGCTCTCTTTCTCTAATAAATAAATCTTAAAAGAAAAAAAAAAAGAATCACGTGAGGGCATGGCCGTTCATCAAAAAAGTTAAACATGCACTTTGGCAGCACATGTACAAAAATTGGGATTATACAAAGAAGATCAGTTTGCCCCTGAGCAAGGATGACAACAAATTTGTGAAGCATTCCATATATGTTTTTTTGTATCTGTATGAGATGATGGATGTTAATGAAACTGTTGTGATAATCACTTCACAATACAAGTAGGTCAAATCATTATGCTGTGCATCAGTTACATATCAATGAAATGGGGAAAAAATTAGACATAGAATTACCATACGATCCAATAATCCCACTTCCGGGTATATAGCCAAAAGAAGTGAAGGCAGGCACTCAAACAGATCCTTGTACCCCTATACGCATAGCCTCGTTCACAGTAGCCAAAAGCTGGACAGACCAAATGTCCATTAACAAGTGAATGGATAAACAAAATGTGGTATGTACATGCAATACAATATTACTCAGCCTTAAAAAGGAAGGGAATGCTGACACAGGTTTACAACATGTAGGAACTTAGAAAGCATTACAAGTGAAATAAATTAGTCACAAAATGACAAATACTGTATGATTCCAATTATATGAGGTACCTAAAAGAAAAATTCATAGAGACCGAAGGTAGAATAGAGGTTACCAGAGCTTGCAGGGGGAAAGAGAATAGGGAATTATTGTTTAGTGGATACCCTCTTGTTTGGCATAGTGAAAAGGTTCTGGAAATGGATAATGCACAACATTGTGAATGTACTTCATGCCACTAAATTGTAGGCTTAAAAAATGACAAAAATGGTAAATTTTGTCCTATATAGTTAACCAACACACACAAAAAGAATCACCCAAGGAATCTGAAAAACCTACAGTTACCTGGGCTATAGTCCTCAGAGACTCTAATTCTAACTGGTCTCAGATGGGGCAATAGTAGCTTTAGCATAGAATACCCTCAGGGTATTCTAATGTACAGAAGGGATGCTGAACCTCCTGGCCAGTGAGGCTCAGCTTTGACTAAACGTTAGAACCATTTGGCGAGTTTTAAAATACACTGATATCTGATCTTACATCCCTCTTATTTCACTGGCTTGGGGATCCTGCCTGGTCACTAGGTTTTTTTTTTTCTGAATTCCCCATCTGATTGTAATATGCAAGCTGAGGCGAGAACCTTTGCTCTGGAGACACCCCAGGATCTCTGCCTTTCATTCCACCTTGGGAGAACAAGTATTTCTGTATATCAGTGATGAAATCAGGACCAGAGTGCAGGAGGGGCTTCTGATGAGAATCGAAGGGCCAAAGGCCACTTGATTCCTTCTCTTTCCCTCCACAGAGTCAGAATAGTAAAAATCAGAGAAGCAAAGACCAGTAGAGGGCCCAGGAGAAAAGGGTGAAGATACGTTAGACTCACTCTTAGGAGAGAGAAAGGCTCTTTATTCTTCTTACAGGCATTTAGCTCCTAACAGTTTCTAACATGGGCAGTGCTCCCCGTCCTACCTCCCACCTGCCTTTGAGTTCTCCTCCCTCCCCAGGAGGGGCTCAGAGCTGATCTGCTCAACTGGGGTCCCAAAGAATCAGGGCTGATAAGAGTATTCCAATCAAGGGGCTCCATTGCTGGTGCATGAAAAATTGTCCAGCTTATCTTTTTTTTATTTCAAAGATTTTATTTATTTATTTGGCAGACAGAGATCATAAGTAGGCAGAGAGGCAGGAGGAGAGAGAGGAAGGGAAGCAGGCTCCCCACCGAATAGAGAGCCTGATGCGGGGCTCCATCCCAGAACCCTGAGATCATGACCTGAGCTGAAGGCAGAGGCTTTAACCCACTGAGCCACCCAGGCACCCACTGTCCAGCTTATCTTAAAAGAACATCAAGATGGTAGACATACAATGTCCTCTGAGCAATCCTAACTTACCTTCAGTCAGTCTTTTGTCACTTTTATCTTCTGTGGTATTTGTATTTCTGTTCTTCTATATAAATCTTGGCTCTTTCTGCTTATTAGGTCCTGTTGTATCCTGCTATTTTGTTTGGGAATGCCTTACTCCAGTCCTAGGTCCTTGGAACCAAGGCCAACTAGAGAAGGGGTGGGGAGAGGATGTAGTCATGCAGCAGTCATGCAAAGGCAATGTGGGATCAGGGTGGCCCCTAAAGATAGGAAGTATGGAGAAAGCAGATGAGCCCAGTTCTGCTCTAGGCCTTGAGGTAAAGTAGTGGTTCCTCATTAATTTGTATAATTTCATCATGTAGAATCCCACCATAAGGCTTTGGGCTGGTCACTTACCAGTGGTGCTAAGTACCTTTAATGTCCTCTATATAACATACCTCTCTTTCATTTTTATGGCCCTCAGGAGCCAACCGGACCCTGGAAAGGGAACTTGGGGTTCCAGATCCTGGCTATCCCTTCAGGCACAGCAGAAAAGGGACATAAAATATAAAACAGAACCTGTGTTTTCTAGGAAACTATGATCTTGTTGAGGAGGTAAATTATATAAACATGAAAAAGTGGCAGAGCCACGTGTTGAACCTGAGAATTTCTGTGTTGTTAAGGTATTGAAGCTCATTAGTTTTCCAGAGATTTATCAAAGTCCTAGAGATGGGCCAGGAACAAAGAGAAACTTCTAGGGTTAGGAATGGTGGGCCCAGAGAGTTAAAGAAATCTGAGCAATGAAGGCATAATTATTTCCTGGATAATAATACAACATATGTTTTTTAAAAATGTTGCAACTGTGACCATTCCCAGTTAATGACATTAACCTTCGCATGTGAACACGGTCAGGTAGAAAGGTGGTTAAATACATTTGTGCAGGCTCTACTCCATGCTTCCAAAGGTGACCTGTTCTGTTTTCTGGGGTGACTGAGGGAGGACATCAGCAGACTTTCACAAGGTGTTAGTGATTGATTGAATGGGCGGTCCCTTCTGAGTCTGAGAATTCCTTGGCGTAGTACCTTGAAGACACATTTGGTGGGTCATATTAGGGGAGTGGATTGGACACTAGTTTCCCTTCAATCCTAAGGTTCTAAGCAGAAAGGCATCAAGTCCCAGAGGGAGGAAGCATGTGATCTAAGACCAGCCAAGGAGGGTAACTGCAGCTGCTCCAGGATTGAGTTAAGCAAATTAACATGTAAATGCAATTTATTTGTGTGAGGCAGAGGGGCAATATTTAAATGACTGACAGTTCAAGTTTACCATATTAGTTATTTGCTAAAATTAGATGCTGTGAACAAGCATGGTTATTTCAGGAGGATGGACACAGTACTAAACTAAAATGCAAGTAAGGGGCACCTGGGTGGCTCAGTGGGTTAAAGCCTCTGCCTTCGGCTCAGGTCATGATCCCAAGATCCTGGGATCGAGCCCTGCGTTTGGGCTCTCTGCTTAGCAGGGAGCCTGCTTCCCTTCCTCTCTCTCTGCCTACTTGTGACCTCTCTCTGTCAAATAAATAAGTAAAATCTTAAAAAAAATAAAGTGCAAGTAATATTTATTTTTTAGAGGAAAGGGGAGGAGAAGTACATGTTTAGTTGACCAGTAGCTTATATCATATTTAAGGCCTTTAAACATTAGTTAAATGCTAAGCCTTACATGCTAATTATTAATTTGTTCTGTAAAGCCATCTCAGTGAAAACTTTTCTTTAAAACATTTTTGTAGGAGCCCAGTTGACATTATGAATAAAAGGGCATTTGCTTTAAGTATTCTGTAAGTTTTCCATAAGTGACAGTCATGAATTTTATTTAAGGGGGTTTTGTTGTATATAGATCAGAGCTTTTAAACTCCTGGAAATTTTTATAGTATCTTTTTTTTTTTTTTTAAGATTTTATTTATTTAATTGTCAGAGAGGGAAAGAGCACAAGTACCGGGAGCAGCAGGCAGAAGGAGAAGCAGGTTCCCTGCTGAGCAAGGAGCCCAGTGCTTGACTCCATCCCAGGACCCTGCAATCATGACCTGAGCCAAAGGCAGACGCTTTACCCAGGCATCCCTATGGTATCTTAATGTAGATAGTAATTATTTCATGGTAATGAGAAGAGCTTGACACAAGTACATGTGTAGCCTCTGTTTAACACTGTAAGCATGGGTGTTGGTCCTAAAGAGCATTTTGGCTGACCTAGCCTGACACCTTCCCTTTCAGATGAGAGCCCTGTGGCCCAGAGAGGTTTTCTGTCCCTTCTTGAACATCTACGTAGTAGTTCTCAAAATGTGGTCCTTGGACAAACCTCATCAGCTTTTTAGAAATGCAAATTCTCAGGCCCCACCCCAAACCTACTAAATAGAAACTCTGGGATGGGACCAGCAATGTGTAGCTTACCACCCTTCCATGTGATTCTGATCCACCTGAATGTTTAAGAACTACTCCCCCATACCTTGGCTTTAAAATATCTTGAGGCAGTAAGTTCCCTTAGATCACTCTTAGCCACATAGAGATTTACTTCCTGTTTTATGTCTAAATTTATCTCCCTGAAGCTTTGAAGGGCGTGTCACACAGTCTTCACAAGTGTAGAGACACTTCTCTTACGATCTTTTGTGGGCAACAGTGCAGGATGGGTCTCAGCAGAAGGGGAACCAAGCCAAGAGGGGAGAGGAAGACAGAGCTGGCAGTGGGCAGAGACGGGGGGGAACAAGCGCTGATCTTCACCCCTTCCCTATTACCATTATTTGATCATTTGTAATCCAAGATCTACCCCAGAGAGCAGCACAGCACAGTTTAGTTGGGGGGGGGGGGTCTGAGTTTTTAAGACAAATAACACAGAATCAAGGAGTACAGAGTGGGGAGAAAACCTAAGAGCTACATAGAGAAGATGGGAATCTAGAATATTGGCCAACATTGTCCCAGAAATTCTCTGATTACAAGCAAGATAGAATCAAGAAGGGTCCAGCCCTCTGGGAGTTGAGCACTGTTGATAAGCTAAAAGAAGAGCCCCAGATGGACTGCCTGTGATTCATGGTAGGATTCTACTGCTCCCCACCCACCCTTGCTAACCCAGTTAGCAGAGAAATCCAGGGATTTGGGATGCCCAAGAAACTGAGGATTCGGAATGCCAAGGGAACCATGTGAGGCCACTGTTTCTGCGGTCTTCACGATGTTCTTTGGAAGGGCGATGCGGTGGGTGGTTACTGTTTTGTCTGCCTAGAGTAGAACTCCCTTCTCAGAAATGCTGCCTCTCAATGTGTGGTTCAGCTGGAGCCCCTAGTTTCTTACCAGTCTGTTTCTTTAACTCTGTGGCTGGCTGGATGTAGGCATATTCTCCAAGCTGGGCCAGTCCTGGGAATTTCTGACCTTCAACCAGATGAAGAGGGTCTCAGGCTGTGTCAGGCAGCAAAACTAGGAGTTATACGTCTGAGCTGTTTGGTGGGCACGTCCCTACTGGCTGTGTGGAGGAAACTGGTAAGGTGGCAGCAAAAAGTGACTGGTACACTGAGAAGGAGAAATGAGAGGTAGAAAAAGGGTAGGTGATGCTCCTGTCCATGGCTGTGGTCATCCCGGAGACTGGCTCATATCTACCTTTCCAGCAGTTCAGTTGGCTGAGCCAACAAATTCCTTTTTTTTTGCAGTAGGGGAGAGGGAAAAACAGGTTCTCCTACCTTCTTATGTTCAGCACCTGGGGCCTGCAAACTACAATGATAAAAGATGAACAGGAGGAAAGGTTTATTTTGCATGCACAAATGACCCATCAAAGGAAGCTGCTGGCTTCTGACATGGTTGGAGTTAAAGGATTATGTATCTAATTTAGTAGAAGAAAGGGAAGAGGGAAGAAAAGCCTTGTTATGGAAAGAACAAATAGGGTTGTTGTTTTTTTTACATCCTTTTTTAAATTTACCATAGAAACAATATGAAAATGGGAGAAAACATTAGCATCAAAAATGTCAAGTCATTCTTTTTTTTTTTTTTAAGATTTAATTTATTCATTTATTTGTCTGTGGTCACTTCGGCAGCACATATATTTGTCAGTGAGAGAGAGTACATACAGCAGGCAGAGGCAACGAGAGAAGCAGGCTCCTCGCCGAGCAAGGAGCCCGATGCGGGACTTGATCCCAGGGCCCTGGGGCCATGACCTGAGCCGAAGGCAGCGGCTTAACTGACTGAGTCACCCAGGCATCCAAAAGTGTCATCACTCTTAAAAAAGACTTGTAATTTTGCAAATAGGTTTCTTTAGGAAAGGCAAATGGGTTTTAGGAAAGAAGAGGAAGATAAGAAGGTTTGTGATAATGTTTGTCTACATAGATATGAGAGGTCTTTCCATCTTCGGGGTCATAAAACTGTCCTGGAAGAGGGATTTGGGGTAGGTTTTATTCATGTTCTCCCTCCCAGAGTAGATCAGCTCTGAAGAGGAATTTATGGCAGCCTTATTTCCCAGAAGTTGCTGCTTTTAGTCAGATAAGGGAAGCTCCCAGAGCCGCCCCCCACCCCCAATCTGTTGAGTCCCAAAAAAGTCTTCAGCTTACAATAATATTAGGCCAAAGTGGCGTATTTCAGTGTGCCATACTCTGCTCCCGTCATTGCCGAAGTGTCTCACTTCACAACGTCTTTCTGTAGGTGCTTTAATAAAATACCTTGTAAAGTTCTTAATTATTTTTACTTTCTTTTCTTCTAAAGATTTTATTTACTTGTTTATTTATTTGAGCGAGTGAGCAAGCCCTTGTTCCGTACAGAGAGAGGGGCAGAGGGAGAGGGAGAGAGAGAATCCTAAGCAGACTCCTTTTTATGACCCTGGGATCATGACCTCTTAACCAGTCAGTACTGGTTAAGCCAGTCTGGTTAACCAGTACTGGTTAAGCCACCAAGGTACCCCTCTTTTTTTTTTCTGAAAGATTTATTTAAGAGGCAGAGAGGGGCAGGGGGAGAGGGAGAGAGAGAGAATCTGCAAGCAGACTCCCCTCTGAGCACAGAGCCAGGCACAGGGCTTGATCCCAGGACCCCTAGATCATGATCCCAACCAAAACCAAGAGTTGGACCCCTCAACTGACTGAGCCCTGCAGGTGCTCCTGTTTTACTTTATTTTCTCAGTGGCTATAGGATCAATTCAACTATTTTTAAATTTCATATTTCAAGAGCAGTTTTAGGTTTTATTACTGAAGTAATCCACATCCACTTAATGCACAATATGAACCAATTATGCTTTTTCTCTTTCTGGACAGAAATCACTCTATGGACTGCTTAGATGTTCCTATATTTTATGACAGATCCCACAAGAATATCCCTGGAAGAAATATTTCCTGTGTGTGGAAGTATTACCGTCCGCTCAATAGCCTGTAGCCTAAGGTCATTTTTATTGTTGTTATTTTGTTTTAAATATTTTATTTATTTGTTTGAGAGAGAGAGCAGGCGCAAGAGCAGTGGGGCGGGGAGCGGCAGAGGGAGAAGCAGACTCTTCCCTGACTGGGGAACCCCATACGGGGCTTGACCCCGTGACCTTGAGATCATGACCTGAGCTGAAGGCAGACACTTAACCGACTGAGCCACACAGCTGCCCCTAGCCTGAGGTCATCTGTACCATCAGTTGACCAACAGTAACTCACCTTCATTCCCAACTGTCTTCAGAGCTCGTCGGTAGATACTCCCAGATTCTGGTGACTTAATAGTCAGATGATTTGTCAAGTGAGTTTTAAGTATCTTCTGTTTAACTGAATGCTTTAGACCTATTTGCTTCAAAAGATATCTGGGGACAAGTGTATCCCTAAAATATGGGGTAAAGAAAGACTAAGGCAAAGAAAGCTCACATGCCCCAGTCATGCACTCATTCCTGAGTGCACGCTTGCACTGTGCTTACCGAGTACCAAATGAAAGAACGTGGACCCTTGAGATTTGGCTACAAACTTTTGGTTTCGCCTTGTTATGTTTCCTCCCTTTGTGGTTAGCTACTTGGGAGGGGATTTCCGGAGATGTGGGCTATATAGTTTGTTTCCCAAAATATTTTGCATTGTTTTGGGTGGGAGAGCCTATTGTCTACTCTGTAATACCTCGATCTCAGAGAGCTAGTACAACCTATAGCCATAATCACATGAATGTGGTGTGTCTCTCAGTGATGACACATTCTTTTTTTTATTTTTTAAATGATTTTTAAAAAAGATTTTATTTATTTGACAGAGATCACAAGTAGGCAGAGAGGCAGGCAGAGAGAGGAGGAAGCAGGCTCCCTGCTGAGCAGAGAGCCTGGGGCAGGGCTCGATCCCAGGACCCTGGGATCATGATCTGAGCCGAAGGGAGAGGCTTTAACCCACTGAGTCACCTAGGCACCCCAGTGACACATTCTTTCTTAAGAAAATAAAACGTTAAAAAAATTCTTTTTTAATTTGGTAAAATATGCATAACATAAGCATTTACCATTTTAACCATTTTTAAGTGTGCAGTTTGGTGGCATCAAGTTCTCAGTGCTGTGCAACCCTGGCTACCATCCATCTATTCCCAGAACCTTCTCATCCTTCCAAACATAAACTCTCAATCTGTTGCACAGTAACTCCCCACTTCTTCCCTTTTCCTCTGGTCTCTGGCACCCTCTATTTGGCTTCCTGCTTCTGTGAATTTGCCTATTCTAGGTACCTGACATAAGTGGAATCATACAGCATTTGTCCTTTTATTTCTGGCTTTTTTCACTTCTCATAACACTTTCTAGGTTCGTCCATGCTCTAATATGTTCCAGAATGTTACTTTTTGAAAGATGAATAATATTCCATTGTATGTATGGACCACTTTTTTTTAATGTATCTGATGATGGGTATTTGGGCTGTTTCTACATAGAGTCCTCACTTACAATTCTTTTGGGTATGTTTCTAGAAGTAATTGTGTTTAACTTTTTGAGGAACCAAAGAAAGGAAAACTTACGAACTATCCTATTTTTTTCTTCACTAACCACAAGTTGTATCCGCAGGCCCCAGATGTGATGTGACAGAATGTCTCAGATTACACTCCTGCCTCTTGCGTAGACCCCAGAGCACCTGAAATGCTTTAGAAGCTGGTCTGGTATTCCTGCTACAGGGCATGGTGGGGGAGGCAGTTCACTTTGGGGTATCTTATCTGAACCCACGATATTTCCTTACAGAAGAGCTCTATGTCTTTTCCCAAGAGGACCCTGATTTTTAGGGCAACTCTAAAACTAACTCTGCATCCTTGGGTTGCTCCAGGTTGGGGCCTTTGTAGTACTGGATTAAATCCCAGAGCTTCTTTAGGGAAGACTAAGAAACCAGCTCCCTCTTCCAAAACTGCCAAATCACATTCATCCCCAAGTCCTGCCATTTTTTTTCCTCCTTGGCTCTTGATCCTCTTTCCTTTCTATCTCTGCTGCGGCCATTCTGGTCCAAGTTACCCTCATGCTTCTTGTGAATTCCTAAAATGGCATCTCTTGCTGGTCTTCCCCCATGCACACATCTTCACACAGCCAGAATGATCTTTTTGAAGGTCAGATGTGACCATGTCCCCAAAAGGGTTTGGGTGGAGGGGACCAGATAGGATGATTATAAAGTTCATATAGAGAAGTAAATAGGTAACAATGAGGAAGTTTTTAAAAATCAAGAGTAATGAAAAGAGACCAGCCTTTTCAAATATCGAAACAGATTAAAGAAGCCATAAATACTAAAATAGTTTTATGTCACACCTGGGTAGGCAGATCAATGGAATAGAATACAGTACTATAAATGAGACCCAAAACAGATGAGAACTTAAATTATAATGAAGATGGTATTTTAAATCAGTGGGAAAAACTGGATTTTGATTAGTTGGGTGTTGAGACAAATGGGGAAAAATTTTGTTTCCTTAACTCATACATCACACTAAAGCAATTTCCAACTTCATCAGCATTTTAGATAATATTTTTAAATGAAACCATAAAGATACAAGAAGAGAATTCTGGAGAATGTCTTTATATTCAGAGTAGGCAGGGCTTTCTGAATATGAAAAATCTCAGATGACTTAAAAGATTGGTGAATTTGTGTATGTACAAATGAAGATTTTGTTTTTGAAGAAACAGCACACATAGCATAAAAATGCAAGTGACAGGGCGCCTGGGTGGCTCAGTGGGTTAAAGCCTCTGCCTTCGGCTCAGGTCATGATCCCAGGGTCCTGGGATCGAGCCCCAAGTCGGGCTCTCTGCTCGGCAGGGAGCCTGCTTCCTCCTCTCTCTCTCTCTCTCTCTCTGCCTGCCTCTCTGCCTGCTTGTGATCTCTGTAAAATAAATAAATAAAATCTTTAAAAAAAATGCAAGTGACAAATGGGTCACTATATTAAAGACAAGGGGTATTGTTTTAACATAAAATACACTTATAAGATAATTTAAACATATTAATTATCAACAAAGATGGGCAAAGACTATGCATAGGCACTTCACAGACAAAAATCATTCAAATGGCTTTTGAATATATGAAAAGATACTTTACCTCTTTTTAAATAACAGAAATGCAATTAAACAATAGAATAATGCTAATTCCACTATTAAATTGCCAAATAAAAAATTCTGGTACTAGATTATGCTTCAAATCTGGTACCCCATATATAGCTGGGAAGAATGTAAATTTGCATAACTCTTTGAAGGACAATTTTAACAAAATCTATCAAAATGAAAAATGCACTTACCGTTTGATATAGCAATTCCATTTCTAGAAATTTATCTGAAAAATAGGAGACTCACCTACAAGGGTGACATGAGAAAATTCTAGAACAAGTCATTTATTCTGGCAGGAGAGGGTACAGAACAGACTGTCAGGGAGGAGTGCTCCTTGGAAGAGTAAAACATCTGACACTTTCTTAGGTAAGATGAAAGAAATTCTCCACCATCAGCCAACGACGTCTGACATGGTATTTTTACGTATATGTGGAGGGTCCAAAAGATCTAAATGCAGCAAAAACTATTGCTTGCTGAGTTCTGAGTTGGAGAGAGAGATCCTCAGGTTTCCTTCTGGGACCAAAATTAATTTTTACATGAATTCCCCTCCAGAAATTACCTGTTATTTCCTTCCCCATGAGTAACTTGCTCATCATCCCACACTTATATTTTCTGATGGAGCAAGTATCATATCTGCTCCCAAGACCAGCTCCAGAATTTGCAGGGCCCACTGTAAAATGAAAGTGTAGGGTCCGTTGTTCAGGAATAACTAAGAATTCTATGGTGGCAATAGCAGAACATAAACCAAACATGTGGCGAATGTGAACAAGAGGCCCTTTGTGACCCCATGGGTCATAGGACCACTGCTGATGCCCTCCTTTCTAACTTAGTCCAGCTGTCCCAAACTCATTCATGTTTTTTTCTGAATAAGCCAAGCTTTTCCACACATCACTTTGCACAAGCTTTTACTTCTATCAGAATGTTCTGCAGATCCCCTATCCTTCTCCCCAAAGTGCCCCTTCATCTTTCAAAACCCCCCTGATATGTTACTGCCCTGAAGCATCCTTCACCCATCCCCCTCTCTTCCCTCTGAGAGTCCCTCTTGTATACCTTCTTGGCTCCCTATGTGCACCTGGATGAGGGCAGAAGTTCTGTCTTCTGCTTGTCTGTGTGCCCAGCCCTCCCTTCCCGAACAGTGTCAATTACTAACAATTATTGGGCACTTACCATATAGCAAGTGATGTATTAGGAACATTCCACAAGTAACTTGACACCACATCAACCTAAGGAAGAAGCTATAATTATTCTCACTTACCAAAGGAGTTTCAGGGAAACAAAAATGTGTCCAGGGCCAATCAACAAAAATGTATGTCCAGGGGCATACATGCTAATGAAAGTGGATTGAGTTTAGCATTTTGGTGCATAATTAATTCTTACCAGTGGCCTGAGCCATAACATTAGATTATGAAGCCCACATTAGAAATAGCTTGGTATACGGGCACCTGGGTGGCTCAGTGGTTTGGGGCCTCTGCCTTCGGCTCAGGTCATGATCTCGGGGTCCTGGGATCGAGCCCTGCATCGGGCTCTCTGCTCAGCAGGGAGCCTGTTTCCCTTCCTCTCTCTCTCTGCCTGCCTCTCTGCCTACTTGTGATCTCTGTCTCTGTCAAATAAAAAAAAAATAAAAAAAATAGCTTGGTATAAGCAAACTTAAGGAAATAGAGACTCTCTAACCAAGTAACTGAGGGTCTCCTTTACTTCAGAAGTACAGGAGTACCCTGACTACTAAAGACAGTGTCTTCTTACTGCCTCTTCCCCCATAATGCTAATTTTAATCAATGATGGTGATGTCTCATCGAAGTGGACTCTTTGAGTTTCACGTCTTTTAGGTAAACACTTGCTCTCTTCGGGCATTCTTTTTAAAATGCAAATATTTTCCAAAGTTAAGGCATTAAATTCCTGTGTAATGGGTATGAGTTTATCACAGACTTTTCTACTCTAGCCTAAAGTAGAATAGAGAAACATGGGGCTAAATCTAGTTACATGATGTGGTGAAAGGTGGCTGATTGTCCCCCAGTGTCTTTGTGATTTTCATCATGTGGTTCACTGGCTGCTTACGTGGGGTGTGTGGGAGGGGTTGTTGTTAAAAATGAAGATTTCTGGCCTTGAACTCAGACCCACTTAGTCTGAATCTCTGGGAATGGACCCCTAAATCCTGCATTGGAACAAGAGCCCCAAGAGATTCAGATGCATGGTGAAATTCAAGACTAACTGCTTTAAGGGTCAACTCCAGAGAGAATGACATGAAAATATCCTGCCCTGTATGTTTTGTTCTCATCGCTACTTCCATACTGGTATGAAAATTATGGGGAGGAATCCCCCAAAACTGCATGGTTAGAGCCGACAGGAATAGGGGAGAAAATGGAATTGAAAGAAAAGATCTAGGGACACCTCAAAAGTTTTGGTCTTTCCCAGAGCTGGTGCTGCACCTGCTAAGGCTTCCCAGAATAACCATAGTTGACTTTACCTGCCTCTCAAGAAGTTAGTCCTTTGGGAGAGCATGAGCAGACATACCGCTGTGAGAAGGCTCTGATACCTAAGACCCGTCCATTCATTCGGTCAACAACCCAGCTTGAGCCATGGCCAACCCGGCACTGAGCTAAACTGGAGCTGTAGGGTGAGCAGGTGTTTCTCATAAAGCTTATAGACTGGTTGGGGGGAGAGTTAACCCCCGAGAAAACTAAGGGGTTGACAGTGATCTCTGTTTTCTTTTTTTTTTTAAGATTTTATTTATTTATTTCAGAGAGAGAGAGAGTGAGAGAGAGCATGAGAGGGGAGAAGGTCAGAGGGAGAAGCAGACTCCCCGTGGAGCTGGGAGCCCGATGCGGGACTTGATCCCGGGACTCCGGGATCATCACCTGAGCTGAAGGCAGTTGCTTAACCAACTGAGCCACCCAGGCGCCCATGTGATCGTTGTTTTCAACACTTGAGTGAAGTAAAGGATGAATAAGTAAGTTATGTCAATGATCAAAATGGAAAGCTATGTCGTCACGGTATTTCAGCTTTCCTGTACGGGGGAAAGTTAAAATGAGGAAATCCTCGGTGCTTTTAGGGTCTGAGACATTTTATTTGCAGTGAAAGGGGTTGGCCAAACAGTGGGAAATGGGACTTCGTGGCTCAAGTATTAGCTGATTATGTCAGCAGCAGGACAAATAGTTTGCTCATCATCAGGAATTAATTTATTTTATTAGTTTTTATTTTTTATAAGATTTATTTATTTGGCAGAGAGAGAGAAGGTGAGAGAGGGAACACAAGCAGGGGGAGTGAGGGAGGGAGAAGCAGGCTTCCCGAGGAGCAGGGAGCCCAATGCGGGGCTCACTCCCAGGACCCTGGGATCATGACCTGAGCCGAAGGCAGACGCTTAATGGCTGAGCCACCCAGGCGCCCAGGAATTAATTCATTTTAATGGTGCAGCTTTCAGAATAGAGCAGACTTATTCTCTATTCCCCACCCCTTGTCTTTCACTATGTCTGAATCTGGGCTTGTCGGAATATGTAATTTGGGTAAAAAGAGGAAGTTGGATTAGGTAATCGTGAAGTCCCTGCAGTTATTTTTGTTCTTCTAGGAAAGAGGGATCCTCTGCTCCTGTTACTCTCTGCCTACTTGTGATCTCTGTCTAATAAATAAATAAGATCTTAAAAAAAAAAAATTCCAGGAACTCAAAGTGCCCAAACGAATGGGTGGCGTGTCCATTCAGAGAAAGGAGGCACCGTTCAGAGAAAGGAATGCTGGATCGGGGGCTTGCCGGGGGCTTGCCCACAGGAGGTGCCCCTCAAGCTGAGCCACAGAGGAGGTGAAGGACCGGTGCGCAAGGATACAACATGGTGTGTTTGGGTTGTAGGTGTGTTGGTGGGAGCAGAGTGCCTATAGGGGGAGCAGAGGTCAGTGAAAGCATTTCGACTTACTGGTCAAGGTATTACTGCCCTGGCTCGCATAGTCCAGCTTAATGCCAGTAGAGAATAAATTCTCTTTGAGGAGTCTCGGAGGTGCCTGTGACATGTGCCATTGACAGTCCGTGTCATTGATTAAACTCTGATCATTACCCATCGACTGGGGTGAGGGGATGGCTGGAATGGATCAGAAAGCTGAGGAACCCCAGGCAGGATGCATGTTTGAATACAAGGCTCGTACCCTCCTCACAGAAGAGCAGACCCATCCAGAATCAAGACCTACATTTCCCTCAGAACCTACTTCTGGGCCAGCTCTCATCATGGGACAATAGAGGACTTGGGAATGTCCACCTGAGATGTTTAGCTTTAGTCTGTTAATGACGGGGAATCACTGAAGGTTTATTAGCAAGGGAGAGATATAAATAAACAACAGTGTTTCTAGAAGACTGGTCTGAAGTCTGTCTTGCTGGTAGCCTTAGCCTTTGGTGGCCTTGGTGCTGGGAAGTGGGGATGACCCTGATAGATCTGGAAAGAGGAGGCTGGTGGGCTACTGCTATGGTCCCATCACTTAGGGGTGAGGGGAGTTGGACAGAAAAAAATGGATTCAAATTAACCCTCATGGAGTAAATGCAAATGGAGAAGTGCCTGTGTAACACAAAGGTTAACTGGTTGTTATGTTGTTACTGCACATCCAGCCACAATTTGTAAGTCAGAGATGACTCTTTTTCACCCTGCAGGAAGTTTCTCTTTGTGTCCTTGGGAAGACCAGTTTGGACACCTTATGAGAAAAGTATCTGTGAAATAGAAAGAAGGGCCATGTTTTCAAGGCTGTAGTCACAAGCCCTCTGATGGGGGCAGCAAAAGGGGAGTCTGCTGGGCTGGCAAAACCAAGCTCAGAACTCAGCCACGTAAATCTTTTACACACAGAAAGGGACAGAACTGCATGAAGCTTGGACAGGACTCTGGAGTTCAAGAAAGGGAGGGGCAACAGGGGCAGACTGCGTCAGAAAGCTGTGATTTGGAGGAAACCTCTTTTGTGAAATTTTGCTCCCTGTAAGGAACTTACACGTTTCCTGCTCCTTTATCAATTAGGTAGAATTGACTCGTCCCTTAACTGACCATGCAACTATCAAAGTAAGTGGTAGGAATAGGAAACATAGTAGTTTGCCAAAAACCCTGATGTAAGATCATGTAAGTCTTACTATGCTTTTAAAATTATTGTTACAAATGCAGAATCTTGGCCATTCAGGTCTCAAAGCTACCTCCCTGCAGGAGACCTGCGGTAAAGGAATACAGGAGCTCTTTCTCTCCAGGAGCACACCATTTCCCCTGCTACCTTTACGTTTGCTGGAGGACAGGCTCATATGCTGCCTTGTTGCATAAGAGAGTGGCATAATGACCCTGTCAAAAGAGCAAGTGTTACACCAGGTGGCTGGTGCTAATTCTTGTCTTAGACTTTTTGTTCTCTGGGTATCCGTCATGAGGAATATCATGTTCAGGAGGATTTATTCACTAGGTATCTGTTTCTTGGGTTTATAGCAATTGAGATCCGAAGTAATCATTCAAAGTCACAGGTTTATCCAGTAGGTCTGCTCGTTGATATGACTCTAGAATGAAGGTCAGGTTAAAGGCATCCAAACTGGAAAGGAGGAAGGAAAATGATCTGTTTGCAGATAATGTGACCATCTTATATGTAGAAAGCCCTAAAGACTCCTCCAAAAAAACAAAAAAACAAAAAACCAAAATACCCACAACTGTTAGAATTAATAAATAAATTCAGTGAGGTTGCAGGATATAAAAACAACATACAAAGATCATTGGAATTTCTACACACTAATAACAAACTATCTGAAAAGGAAATGAAGAAACAACTCCATTTACAATAGTGCCAAAGAAAATAAAATACGAGTAAATTTAATTGAGGAGATGAAAGACTTGTACACTGAAAACTATGAAACACTGATGAAAGCAATTAAAGCAGGCAACAATTAAATGGAAAGACATCTCATGCTCACAGATTAGAAGACTTAATATTGTTAAGATGTCCATACTACCCAAAGTGACCTACAAATTCAATGCAATCTTCTTTTTTTTT
>ML101596.1:12256-25753 GCA_003697995.1 Taxidea taxus jeffersonii | reverse complement strand
GGGGGGGGTGTGTGGTAACTGGGTGATGGGCATTAAGGAAGGCATGAGATGTGATGAGCATTAGGTGTTGTGTGCAACTGATGAATCACTGAACTCTACCTCTGAAACTAAAAATACACTATATGTTAATTAACTGAATTTAAATAAAATAAAAAGTTTATTCCATTTTAGGGGAGGGGGCCGGAGGATGAGCAAACTAGGTGAATGGGATTCCAGTTATAGAATAAGACAAAGAAATGAAAATTACAATGTGTAGAATATGATAATATTGTAATAACACTGTTCGGTGACTATACTTACCATGTATGGGACTGTGGAATCACTGTGTTGTACACCTGAGACTAATGTAACACTGTGTGTCAATGCTACTTCAGTAATAAAAATTATTTTTCAAGTCCCCAAAAAGAGTATATTGTGAAATAACCAGACGCCAAGTGACTAGGTACTGTTACGGTTCCCTTTATATGACATGTGAGAACAGAGAAAACTAACATATAGTGATTGAAATCAGATCATTAGTTGACTGAAACGGGGGTGGAGGATATGACTGCAAAAGGGTTAAAGGGGATTTTTGTGGGGAATGAAAATGTTCTTATTATTTGGAATGGTGGTCACACAGGTACATTTGTTTATTAAAACAGAACCACACACAAAATAAATGATTTATACTGTACATAAATTACACTTCCATAGAGATGATTTTTAAAATGAAGAAAAGGGGCACCTGGCTGCCTTAGTTGGTAGAACATACCACCCTTGCTCTCAGGGTCATGAGTTTAAGCCCCACACTGGGCATAGAGCCCACTTAAAATTTTAAGAAGATAAGAAAAAATAACAAGATGAAACAAAACATTAAACAATACATGCTGGCAAGACAATATTTACAATGCTCGTAAAATTGATGAATATAACAGACACTTTCAAATGAGTGCTAGTGAATGTGTTAAAATATAAATTGGTATAATCTGGAAAACAGTTTGGATAAGAGGGTCTTTTTTTTAAAGATAAGTTTTATTTTAAAAAAATTTTTTTAAGATTTTATTTATTTATTTGACAGAGAGAGAGAGAGGGGGGGGAAACACAAGCAGGGGGAGTGGGAGAGGGAGAAGCAGGCTTCCCCCAAGCAGGGACCCCAAGACTCGATCCCAGAACCCTGGGATCATGACCTGAACCGAAGGCAGATGCACAATAACTGAGCCACCCAGGCACCCTGGTAAGATGTTTCCAAGCTTTAAATCCACTGCCAAGTAAGACTTCTTGAAAAATAATGACATCTGAAAATATTTATGTATTAAGTAGAAAAAGCAATAAACAAAATCACTAACTGAAGATAATCTCAAATATAGGAAGGCAAACAGAATGTGAAGATGATAGCATGAATAAATGTAGAGTTTAAAAAAAAAACAGTAAGAAATGTGCCAAAGTACTAACTAGTGAAATTATGGGTGGTCTCTTTTTCTCCTCTACATTTTCTACAATTTACTCAAATAGTACATACTACAAAAAGCAACCAGCACCAATCTTTGAAACTACTAATCCGGTATCTCTTCCATAATCAAAAAAAAAAAAAAAAAAAGAGAGGAAAACAAAATAAAAAAGACTCTAGATAAGTCCTTGTCCTAGCCTAATTAAACTTGCCTCTCTTCTAGTACTAACTTTCTAAATCTAATTCTCAGTCCTGGCAGCATATTAAAATCAACTGGAAAGGCCAAGTATGGACTATATGGGAGAGAAAATAGTTAAAAGAATGCAGCAGCTGACTTCCACTCCAACACAGATGACATGCATACAGTGAAATATTATTTAGCCATAAAAAGAACAAAGTACTACAACATGCATGAACCTTTAAAACATTATAAAGTGGAAGTCGTCAGATACAAAAGGCCACAGGCTGTATGACTCCATTAACAGGAAATGTCCAGATATAGGCAAACCCACAGAGAAAGAGGGGTGCCTGGGTGGCTCAGTCAGTAAGCATCTGCCTTCAGCTCAGGTCGTGGTCCCAGGGTCCTGGGACTGAGCCGGGGTCAGGATACCTGCTCAGTGAGAAGCCTGATTCTCCTTCTCCCATTCCCACCCCCGCTTGTGTTTCTTCTCTTGCTGCCTGTCAAATAAACAAAATCTTAAAAAAAATCCATATTGAAAGAAAGTGTATTAGTGGTTGTTGGGGAGTGGAAGGGGTCATGGGATGGAAGGTAACTAATGGGTATAGGATTTCTTTTTAGGGTAATGGAAATGTTCTGGTACAAGACAGTTATGTACAACACTGATTATAGTAAAAACCACTGCACACTTTAATATGGTGAATTGCATTACATGAATTTTTTACCAAAAAAAATTGCAAGGGCACCTGGGTGGCTCAGCTGGGTTAAGTGTCTGGCCTTTGGCGCAGGTCATGATCCCAGGGTCCTGGGATCGAGCCCTGCATCGAGCTCCCTACTCAACGAGGAGCCTATTTCTCCCTCTCCCCCTGCTGCTCCCCCAATTGTGCACACACACACACTCTCTCTCAAATAAATAAGTAAACTCTTTAAAAAAAATTACAAAGAAAAAAAGGTGAAGTAACAGGGAATGAATTCATCCTCCTACCAGAAGCAACAAAAAAAATTTAATGAGAGGTGAAACAATGGTTTTCCAGACAGTGGACAACAGGCAATGAAGGACAATGATACTTAAGAGAAGTAAAACAAAACAAACAGTCCTACAATTGCCTTAGCTTACTACCCTGGAAAAGCTTCTATGCCAGGGAGCAGGAAAGTGAACAAAGACAGAGCCAAAAGACTTCATGAGTTGAAGAGAAAGAAACATTAGTCTAAGAAGATGAAGGCACCTAAGGTTCATAAACAGAGTACCAAAAAGGAAGGCACTGTAGAGAGAGTCCAGGAGATCTGCAGAGAGTTCTCTGCAGTATTCAGCATAGTATTCATCAGCACAGGTTTGTGAATAAGCTATAAGGCACTGGAGAAAGAACTATCCCAAAGGACCAGAAGGAAAAGTCCCTGTCAGGGCCAAGAAGAGCACCTGTTCCCACACACTAGGCTGGGGGGAGACATGCTACCCAAAGGAACAAAGGATGACATTGAATTTCATCAGCAAGTGGGAGTGCCTGGGTGGCTCAACCTGTTAAGCATCTGCCCCTTCGGCTCACATCATGACCTTGGGGACCCGGAATGGCACACCATGCCAGGCTTGAGTCTGCTTCTCCCTCTTCCTCCTCGTGTCACTCTCTCTCTCTCTCAAATAAATAAATAAAATCTTAGGGGGAAAAAAAAACACAATGCAACTGAGAAGACTGGAGCACCATTGTTTAAATACTGGAAGAAAAAACTGTCAAGCTGGAATTCTGTATCCAGGAAAAATATTTTCAAAAACAAAGGTGACATTAGAGATCGTTATACAAATGCCCCTACAGTTAATAATACTATAATTTACATTTATAAATTATTAAAAGGATGTTTGTTACGAGCTTTACCACACACAAAAATGGGGAAATAACATTTTTAGACTTGCAAAAGCTCAAGTATTCATCATCAGCAAACCCACACTACAAGAAATGTAACAGTAATCCTTTGGGAAGAAGGAAAATGATACCTGATGGAAGTCTGGATATGAAACAAACTGATGGGAAGGAGTAATAATAATTATGAAGATAGATACCTACCTCTTTTTCTTATCATTTAAAAGTACTTGAAAAATAACTGGCTATTTAAATAAAAATAAGAAAGTGTTACGAGGTTTACTACAAGCGTAAAATGTATGGTATCAATAGCATAAGGTTCAGGCAGGGAGAAATGCAAATACACTATCATAAGGTTCTTACACTATATGTAAGTGGTATCACTTAAAGACAGACAGTGATAAGCTAAAGATATACAGCTAGTCCATGAGTTATGACAATCCAAGTTCCAATTTTTTTCACTTTATAATGGTTTGAAAATGATATGCACTCAGGAGAAACCATACTTCAAAATTTGAATCGTTATCTTTTCCTGGGTTAGCAATATGTGGTACAATGCCCTCTTGTGATGCTGAGCAGTAGCAGTAAGCTGCAGCTCCTAGTCCACAACACAATCATGGGGTAAACAACCCATACATTTACCACCATTCTTTACCTGTACAACAATTCTGTTGTTCATTTTCAGTATGGTATTCAATAAATTACATGAAATATTCAAAACTTTACTATAAAAGACTTTCTGCTAGATGACTCTGCCTAACTGTAGGCTAATATAAGTGTTCTGAGTACATTTAAAGTAGGTTAGGATAAGCCATGATGTTCAGTAGGTTAGGTGCATTAAATACATTTTGACTTATAACATATTCAACTTGCAATGAGTTTAGTGGGATATTACCTCATTGTAAGTCAAGAATGATCTGTATACTACAAGCCCCAAAGCAGAATTTCTCAACCTTGGAACTACTGACATTCTGGGCAAGGCAAGCCTTTTTGTGGGAGGTCTTGTGCACTGGAAGATGCTTAGTAACATCCCTGACTTCCACCCATGAGATGATGGTAACACCCCCACCCCAGAGCATAAAAATTAAAAATGTTTCCAGGCATTATCAAGTGTCCTCTAGGAAATAAGTCAGACCTCTCTGACAACCATTTCCCATATCGATCACTTAAAGTAAAGCAAAAAGCAAAAAAAAAAAAGTTATAGCAAGTAAGCCAAAAACAGATAAAATGGAATCATAAAAAAATAATCCAAAAGAAGGCAGAGTAAGAGAAAAAGAAAACAAACAAGAGAAGAAACAGAAAATAGTGCTTGCTTCAGCAGCACACATGCTAAAATTGGAATAATACAGAAATGATTAGCATGGCCCCTGCACAAGGATGACACACAAATCCATGAAGTGTTCAGTATTTTTTAGGGGGGCCTGGCTTCCTCAGTTGGGACAGCATGCAACTCTTGATCTAGGGGTTGTAGTTCAACTACACACTGCACAACTACACCCTGCACACTGGGCATAGAACCTACTAAAAAAGACAGGAGGGAAAGAAGTAGGGAGGAAGGGGAAATGGTAAGATGACAGAATGAAACCTAACCAGATCAAAAATCATATTAAACCTCAGTGAACCAGGAACTGAGGGGAACTTCCTCAATTTGACAAAGACTATCTACAAAACTTCTATAGCTAACATCATAGTTAATGGTGGGAAACCTGAAGCTTTCCCACTAAGATAAGTTACAAAGCAAGAATGTCCCCTCATCACTTTGTTTCAACATCATACTGAAAGTTCTGGCTAGTGAAATAAGAAAAGGAAATAAAAGGCATACAGATAGGGAAAGAAGAAATAAAACTGTCTTTACAGATATTATGATCATATATGTAGAAAATCTGAAAAAAATGACAAAAAAGAAGTTTATTTCATTATGCTCAAACAGATCAATCAGTCAAAAGGCCTTAACAACCCTACTCATTTATGTACCCAATAACAAAACTTCCAAGATATATGAAACAAAAATCAGTGTAACTTCAAGGGTAAAGAGACAAACCCAAAATTACAGAGGTTTTAATACCATATTCTCAATGAGAGAGACAAACCATAAGAGACTCTTAATCTCAGGAAACAAACTGAGGGCTGCTGCGGGGCATAGGGATAGGGTGGCTGGGTTATGGACAATGGGGAGGGTATGTACTATGGTGAGTGCTGTGAACCGTGTAAGACTGATGATTCACAGACCTGTACCCATGAAGTAAATAATACATTATATGTTAATAAATAAATAAGTCTTAAAACACACACAACTAGACAGAAAATCAGCAGACACTGCCACTGTAACACTACCAGGTAACTTAACCTGACTTTTACAAAATGCTCCACCCAACAAAGGCAGCACACACCTTCTTTCCATGTTCACAGGAATCATTTGCAAAGACAGAACATATTCTGAAAAGCATATTAAGAATTCAAACCATATGTTCTCAGACCACAATGGAATGAAGTTAGAAATTTAGAATGGGGGGGGGGAGAAAAAGAAATTCATAACAGAAAGATCCCTGTGAAACCACTGAATACTTGGGAACTAAATAACATATTTCTAAATAACCCCAGGGTCAAAGAAAAAATCAAACAGAAACTAGAAAGGATCTTAAAGTGAATGAAAATTTAAACAAAAAGTCACAAAATACTGCTAGAGCAGCACTTATGAAGAAATGTATTGTACTCAATACCTATATTAAAATAAAGGTCTCAAGTCAATGACCTTAGCTTCCACCCTCAGAAACTAGCAAAAGAGCAATTTAAATCCAAGTAAGCAGAAGAAAGGAAATGATCAAGATCAAAGTGGAAATCAATGAAACTGAAACATAATCAACAGAAAAAAAAAACAAAACAGTGAAACCAAACATTAATTCTTTAACAAAATCAAAAGAATTGATAAGTTTCTAGCCAGACTGATGAGGGAAAAAGTGAGAAGACACAAATGACCAATGTCAGGCACAAGAGAGGAGACATCACCTTAGAGTATTACAAACTTATCAATAAACCTGTCATTTAAGTGAAAAGGACAAATTCCTTGAAAGAAACAAACTTTTACCAAAGCTCACTCAGCAAGAAATAGGTAACCTGAATGACCCTAATATAGAAACTGAACTATAGTCAAAAACCCTTCATACAAAGAAAATTCCAGGGACAGATGGCTTCATTAGTGAATTCTACAAAATATTTGAGGAGGAAATAATACAAACTCTAAACAAATGTTTCCATAATACTGAAGTGGAAGGAATACTTCCCAACTCATTCTATGAAGCCAGTATTACCCTGATACTAAAACCAGAAAAAGATTTTATAGGAGAAGAAAACTACAAACAAATATCCCTTGTGAACATAGATATAATCTTCCTAAATAAAAATTTAGCACACAGAATCCAACAACACATTAAAAGAATAAAACATAACCAAATGGGGTTTATCCCAGGAATGCAACCTTGGTTTCAAAATCGATATAATTCATCGCATTAATTTTTTTAAATGCAATGATCATTTCTATACACAGAAAAATCACTTACAAAATCCAACACCCTTTCTAAAAATTCTCAGAAAACTAAAAATATAGAAGGGAATTTCTCCAATTTGATAAAGAGGATCTATCCAAAATAAAAATCATATCATACTTAAGTGAAATACTGAATGCTTTAAAATTAGGAAGATAGGGATATCTGCTCTCAACATGCTACCCATCCATTCCTCTAGTATTCTAAATACTGCCTTTGTAAGTAAAGTTTTATGTATTTCATTAATTCTGCCTCCCAAAGAAATACATTTGCTTTAGCTAAAAACAAAACAAAACAAAAACCACACACACACACAATGAAGTCACATTACTAACGTTCTGCCTTTTTCTGTAAAACTGAATTTAAAGACATTTATCAACTAAACGGATAAGTGCCCATTTACAATAAATTCCTTTTAGAATTTAATAGCATGGTAAAGATTCTTCTCTTCTGAAAAACAGCTGTGTTAAATTTTCAATGAATAAGAACTGAATCACCCACAGCTTCTCTATCTTAATTGCCTGTAGGGATATGAAGAAAAAAGGGGGTTAGAGGACTTTAATGACTAGAGTAACTAATATCTTAAGGCGAAATGTAAAAGTGAAAGCAATCTTATTGTATAGAAACATTTTATCATACCCATTATAATTCTAAAATACCTGACTTACAAATCAACTTTTGGAAAACAACTCAATTAGAAGTTATATAACACTAATTAGTTCCACTTCATAAAGTAACAAATGTTCAATCTTTTGTTATCTAATTGTTGGTTTTCTGAAACCTTGTTTTAAATTGAGAATTTCCTAATGTTGGTTAAGACCATGGCCTTCAACATCAACACTAATTTAGCAAGGTGACAGTAACATCAGTAGCTGGCTTGCTCTTAAATATCCAAGCAACAACAAAAATTAGTAGAGAAAACTCAAAACAGTAAGCAAAATAAATCGTAACACATGGCTTTAAAAAACATTATTTGAGGGGCGCCTGGGTGGCTCAGTGGTTAAAGCCTCTGCTTCCGGCTCGGGTCATGATCCCAGGGTCCTGGGATCGAGCCCCACATTGGGCTCTCTGCTCGGCAGAGAGCCTGTCCCCCCCCCCGCCCCGCCTGCCTCTCTGCCTACTTGTGATCTCTGTCTGTCAAATAAATAAATAAAATCTTTAAAAAAAATTATTTGATATTCAGTTTATCTACTGACTAACAGGGTCATCTCTGACATTATTTTGCATTTCTAAAATACTGAGATAACTCTTACATAAAATTTCAAGACACCTGTATGTGAAAACCAAGAATCACTGGCTATACAAAGTAAAAACAAGAACATTTAAAAAAAAAAAAAAAAGCTAGCAAATGGAATCACTCAACCAAGAAATTACACAAAAAGAAAAGGAGTATCTCTCACCCACCAAAAAAAAAAAAAAAAAAAAAAAAAAACCAACCACCTACAAAACCCTGTGCCAGGCTACAGAGCTCTATACTTGAAAAATGCTTGGGAAGCAATTCCTCTGAAAACTACCAAATTTGAAATGGGCAACAGATGAACACTTTACTGCCATAAGTAAAAATCAATATAATGAAAGCAATCACTGGGTGGGGATGGGGCACAGAATACTCTGCATTTATCAATATCATCTATCAGACTTTTAAAATCATCCAGCATCTCCCAGACCCATTTAAGAATTTCACAGAAACGTATCAAAACCCTCAGGTGTTACAGAAAGGAGGAAAAAGAAAGGTTGAGTACCACTGCTCTAAACCAGGGCTTCTCAAATTCTAATGTGCATCTAACCACCAAGCACTCTTTCTAAAATGCACATTCTTGATTCAAGAGATGTAGGATAGGACTTGAAATTCAGGAATTTTATCAAACTCCCAGGTAATGCTATATTCACAAACTGAACTTTGAGTAGCAAGGTTCTCAACTACACATCTCACAAAAGGTACCTTATGGCATAATTACTCTGGAAAATAGTTTAACAGCTTTTTAGAAAAGTTAAACGGTTTTAATATACCCACCATACAATCAAGCCATTTCATCCCCAGGTATTTACCCAAAACAAATGAAAAGAGATGTATAAAAATGCTCATAGCAGCTTTATTTGTAATAGCCAAAAACCAACCAACAGATGAGTGAATAAACTGGTATATCTAAAATAGACTAGTCTCGGGGCGCCTGGGTGGCTCAGTGGGTTAAAGCATCTGCCTTCGGCTCAGGTCATGATCCCAGGGTCCTGGGATGGAGCCCCACATCGGGCTCTCTGCTCAGCAGGGAACCTGCTTCCTCCTCTCTGCCTGCTTCTCTGTGATCTCTGTCAAATAAATAAATAAAAATAAAATAAAATAAAATAGACTAGTCTCGCAATATAAAGACATGCATTATTGATACATGGTACAGTACGTGTGAATCTCAAACAATTATGCTGAATGAAAGAAACTAAAGAAGAATATATGCTTTATGACCCCATTTATATAAAAAGTCTAGAAGATGCAAACCACTAATCTACAGTGACAGCAGATCAGTGACTGCCTGCAGAAGGACAGGGGGCTTATAAAGGAGCATGAGGAACAACTTTTGGAGGTGACAGATTTGCTCGTTAACCATGACTGCAGTAATAACGTTTTAACAGGTGTACACATACAAACATCAACAAATTGTACATGCTAAGTACATGCAGTTTATTCATCAATATACCTCATTAAATATATTTTATTTTTTAAAAGATTTTATTTATTCACTTAAGAGAGAGAGAAAGCATGCACACACTGGCACAGACAGGGAGAAGCTGACCACCGCCACCAAAAAAAGAGCCTGATGCGGGGCTTGATCCCAGGACCCCGAGATCATGATCTGAGCTGAAGGCAGATACTCAACCAACTGAGCCATCCAGGCACCCCAATAAATCTATTTTAGAAACTATCTTTCAAATAAAAACTTCTGGCTAAACAAAATAATGTCACTATAGATAACTATATAAATTCTAACTTTTGAAACTCCATGTAATACTATGATAACAAGAAATACATATTCAGTCTTTGTCCCCATTCCTGGCACAGAGTTCCTAAAACTCTTGGAATTTCCTAAGTGGTAAGTGTGTCTTGATATTCCTAACAAATCCCTTTCAAACACATCTGAGTTTATGTTATGAGGTCACTTCTGGAAAGCACCTAAGGATGGAACTAGTTGCCTGGAGAACCAATCATGTGATTTAGAGAGTTGGAACTTTCAGTCCCACCCCCTAATCTCTGGGGAGAGGAGAAGGACTACAGATTGCAGATCAATCACCATGGCTAATGATCTATATCAATCATGCATATGAAATGATGACTCCATAAAAAAATCCCAAAGGACGGATTCAGAGAGCTTACAGGCTGATGGATACGTGGAGGTGCTTGGAGAGGGGCATGCTTCAAGAGGGTATAGACACTCTGTGCCACTCTGACACTGTGGTATTGACACTCTGTGCCAATTTCTCTTACCCTACCCTATGCATTTCCTTCTACCTGACCGTTCCTGCTTTTTATCCTTTTATAGTAAACCAGTAACGATCAAGTAAAATGTGTCTGAGTTCTGTGAGCCAGTTTAGCAAATTAATTGAACCCAAAGAGGTGGTAATTTGATACTCCAATCTATAATCAGTTGGTCGATGCACATGTGACAATCTGGACTTGTGATTGGCATCTGAAGGTGGGGGAGGGGAGCAGTCTTAAAGAACTGAGCTCTTGTGGGATCTGATGCTATCTCCAGATTCATCTGAATTGGATATATGCAACTGTATGCCTATACTAAAAATAAGAGCTTCCCCCTTGGGGTGGGGTGGGCAGTGGCAGTGCAAGGTGACTCAGAGGGCCCTTTAGGATCTTTCTTAACTCCAAACCACTGAAAACATGTCCTATAGAGTAGGTAAGAAAGCCAGTGGTGATCCAGTAATAGAATACAACATAAGAAATCTTACTCTGTTCAGTAAAACCTGGAACTCTGCTAAACTAAGAATGTGGTACTGGCAAAATACAAAATTACAATTAGACACCTTTTGAGCAATCAGTCTCACGCTCACCAATGTCCACTCTCTCAACTACCATTCTCTCCCCAGGAATGTGTTGCCATCCACCAAATGTAAATGATCTCACCTTCCCCCAAAGACAGTTAACTGAATCACGCTAGATACCTTATCTGAATTAGCCCAATCATATTACTCCAGGAAAGTTAGAAATGAGAGTGAATCACTATTCTCAGCCAGAGTTGGTTGCTTAAATAGATATAAATTTGTAAGTTATGGAGTGGCCACCTTGGGCCAACAAGAAGCCAAAGCCTGATAAATTCTTTTACAGAGAAAAACGTAATAAGATAAAAATATTTTTAGGAAAATTAGTATTTCATTATAAATGGGGTTCATTCCACAAATGCTGGTTTGGCTCAATATTATAATTCATCAATAATGAAAAGATCTGAAGGGAAAATTTCCATAAATTCCAAGAAGGCACTTAAAAAATGTTCAAGTCTCATTCATGATAGAAACAATGGAGATTTTACATATATTTTTATTAATCACATATTATTATATTCTATTGTAAATGCCTACTGTGTTTTTTTTTTTAAGATTTTATTTATTTATTTGGCAGAGAAAGAGACAGCCAGAGAGGGAACACAAGCAGGGGGCAGGGGCAGTGGGAGAGGAAGAAGCAGGCTTCCCGCTGAGCAGGGAGCCTGATGTGGGGTCTCCATCCCATGACCCTGGGATCATGACCTGCACCAAAGGCAGACGCTTAACAACTTAGCCACTCAAGCGCCCCTGTGTTTTCTTTCTTTAATTTTTATTTATTTATTTTGAGAGAGAGAGAGAGAGAGACAGAGGGGAAAAGTGCATGAGTCGGGGGAAGGACTGTGTGCAGAGGGAGAGAGAGAATTTTAAGCAGGCTCCACGCCCAGCACCAAGCCCAACACAGGTCAGATCATGACCTGAGCTGAAATGAAGAGTCAGATGCTCATCCAATTGAGCCAACCAGGTGCCCCCCTATTTTGTTTTCTCCATCTGTAAATCAGTCTAGGAGAGTCTACATCTTATTTAATGGAGAAACACTACAGGCAGTCACACTGAAGTAAGAAACAAAACAAAAATGCACATTATCTTCACTATTCAACATGGAATGGAAATTTTAAATAAGGGAAGGCAATTAGAAGCACACTACTTGGAAAAGCAGAAGTAAACTAACTCTGTAAGCAAACGATATGGTATCTGTATAATAACTCAAAAGAATCAATGCAAAAACAAGTACAATCAGGTAACTCAAAGTAAGATATAAAGTTAACATATAAAAACAGTTCTTTAAAATACAAACAATAACAAGCTATAAAGTTTAATGGGAAAAAAAGGTGACATTTACAATAGTAACCAAGTGATAAAATTATCCTAGAAATAAGCTTAACCAAAAACAAGCTTAACCAAAAGCAAAGCAAATGGAAGAAAAATGCTCCTGAAAAATAAATATAAGCAGACTTCAACAAATGAAGAGACAAACTATGTTCTTGAATAAGAAGTCAACATCACAAAGATGTCAATTTTCTATAAGCTAATTTATAAATGTATGGTAAATGCCAATAAAAACTCCAATATTTTCTTCCTCGAGCTAGACAAAATATATAAAGTTCATATGGAAAAATAAACAAGCAATAGTAAGGAAAACTCTGAAAAAGGAGAGCAGTAAGAATGGGAGAAGTAACTAACCTCACCATAAACTTTTAAAATTCATAAATATATAATGATAAAACAATGAAAGGATTAGAACAGTAAATCTTCAAAAAAAATTAAAAACAAAACAGTAAATCCTCAATGAAACAAAATAGAAAATTAAAAAATAAATCCAAATGCCTAAGAAATTTAAAAGATGATGAAAGTGGCATCTCAAACAGGAAGAAAATATTTTTTAAAAAATGCTGTTTGGACACCTGGACATCCATTTAGATGAGGGAAAAAAAAAAAAGTATACCTACATACAGAGCCATGTGAACCAGAACAAATTACACAAGTTCTACAAGAAAACAAGGTAATAACCTGAGAGAGGAGGCAAAACACCTCAATTTCAATTAAAAAATTGAAGTATTTTTTTTATTAAGAACTAAAAACTCTGCTACATGACAACCAATATTCATCAAAAGGGAACTGATTAATTACCATAAATATATACAATGAAACACAACCTAGATATAAATTAAAATCAATGCTTATCCCACCAGCATTTTTTAAACAACTGTATTTACGCTTTAAATTCTCTTTTTTTAGGGAATCACTAATCCTTCCTTCCAACCTCTCTTTACACAATGATTAAAATGCAAACCGCAATTCTCTTATACCATCCAACTCTCAGCCTACACTATCTAGAGCTAATCCAGTAATGGCCAAGATGATTCAGGCTGGGTCAGTCTTTCCACAGATTTTTTCAAGCTGAAAGGAACAGGTTAAAAACCAAATGTTTCTCTCTCTCTCTCTCTCTCTCTCTCTCTC
>ML101596.1:0-11856 GCA_003697995.1 Taxidea taxus jeffersonii | reverse complement strand
TCTCTCTCTCTCTCTCTCTCTCTCTCTCTCACACACACACACACACACACACTCCCCTATATATATGTACCTATAAATATCCAAGTACAGAAGGGGAAAAGGAAGAAAGTACATCCACCTAAGGGTCAACCATGGATATCTCAGAATGGCAGAACTGGAAGGAATCTGTAATTCCCTCTTTATAAATTTTTGGCATATTCTGAATTTTTTTACAAATCAGTATATAAAGGACCATTATAATGAAGAGGTGGGTATTTTCAAAAACATAAAACAAGGTGGATGTTTTGGGGTTTACTTTTCCAATCTAGAGACACTAGCTACCTTAAGATATGTTCAAATGGCTAAGCACATCTCCAATGATCATTCTGTACTGCTTTACCACTCCACAAAATACGTTCCTGTGCCAGTTCCTAAATACAAACCGACTGTAATACAGGCAAACAATATCTAAATATTAATTCTGTGCTTAAAATAAAGAATTTTTCTTATATTCAATATACTTACATCCCTCAGTGACATGCTCCCATGTAAAAATTCTGCATTTCACAACAATATAAACTCAGTATAAAGCTTTTTAAATGCCTTAGAATTCTCAGAAAATTTAGAACTTTGTGATTCAAGTGCAATGAGAATTAATAATGAGAGAAATAATCTGTATTATCTCCTAAAACCTAATTCTTAACCTCCTCCAGGTCATTTACTTCATTAATAGTCTGAGATGAGGGGAATAATAAGGAGACATACATACATAACTGTGGTTTAAAAAGAAAAAATCAGTAAGTTTACAGACACCATTAAGTCTATCTCAGTACCAGAGACTTCAATTAAGAATCCCTGATATAAAGTTAAGACTTAACTGAAATCCCCTAATCCACAAGGCATCCAAATTGTCTTGTCACAAATCTGCTGAAAATACGTAACTAGAAATCACATTTCCAGTTGCACTGGCTTTTTAACTAGCCTAATCTCCACTCTGCCACCTTCACTACAGATGCTCCTGATGCCGCCACCACCACCAACGTCTGCACCCATGCGATGCCCTCCACAATCCATCCATCAGTGAAATTTTACAAATACAAACCCAACGATGTACCCTCCAAAACCATAGCTCCCTATTATCAAGATTAAACCTACATTCTCTAAATGAAGGAAATTACACATATATATTTTAATATCACTTGCTACCTATCACTGCATAACTAGTAAATAATATATAACATATGTTGCTGAATCAGAATACTGTTTTTCATAGTTTTGAATTTCTAGTGAATCATAAAATCAGTAAGTAACTCATTGAACAAAATAGAAATGGAAAGGGGAAAACATATGTATAGTCAATCCTCATTACTCTCAAATTCTGTGTTTGCAAATTCACCTACTCACAAAAATCTGTGACCCCCAATCACTATGTGCAGTACTTTCCACAGTCATTCAAAGAATGTAGAGCTGCATTTGAGTCGCCCCAGTCATCTGTTCCCAGCTGAGGTCAAACAAGGTGACACTCTTTGTTTCAGCTCTCACACTGTAAACAAGTGTACTTCTAATGTTCTTTTTAGTGCCACTTTTTTGCATTTTTGTGGGTTTTTTTGATGTCATTGTTTATGGGCTCCCCAAGTGTAGTGCCGAAGTGCTGTCTAGTGTTCTTAAGCACAAGAAGGCTGTGATGCACCTTACGAGAAAATGTGTGTGTGTGTGTTTTAAGATTTTATTTATTTATTTATTTGACAGCGATCACAAGTAGGCAGAGAGGCAGGCGGTGGGGGGGGGGGGGCAAGTTCCCCACCAAGCAGAGAGCTTGATGTGGGGTTCCATCCCAGGACCTTGGGATCATGACCTGAGCCGAAGGCAGAGGCTTTAACCCACTGAGCCACCCAGGCGCCCCGAGAAAATATGTATGTTAAGACAAGCTTCATTCAGACACAAGTTAGAGTGCTGCTGGCTGTTGAGTTCAATGCCTAGAATCAACAATATATGTTAAATAAAGTATCTTTAAAACAGAAACATACGGGACGCCTGGGTGGCTCAGTTGGTTAAGTGGCTGCCTTCGGCTCAGGTCATGATCCCAGCGTCCTGGGATCGAGTCCCACATCAGGCTCCTCACTCAGCAGGGAGCCTGCTTCTCCCTCTGCCTCTGCCTGCCACTCTGTCTGCCTGTGCTCGCTCCTGCTCTCTCTGACAAATAAATAAATAAAATCTTTTTAAAAAAATAAATAAATAAAACAGAAACATACATAAAACAAGATTATGCACTGATCTGGTTGCTAAAAATACTGTGACCAGAGGTTCACAGGATTCCAGCCCTGTATCTCCTTTAGGAGCAATGGTTCAGTATTCCCTAATTCACTGTTCATGGCAACTTTACAGAACGTAACTATGGGGGGGAAAAGTCAACTGTTCATTTGTGTGGGTGCACATTGTGTCAAGCTGAAATTTATTTCAGTTGTACATATACACAATGAATCAATTAAAAAAGTTTAAAAGCTCAAGAATTAATTAGAGCAGAGAGAAATACCTCTGACAGTAGTGATAAAATGGCAAGGTAGACAGGCCAGGGACAAGGGCACACATACTAACCCCTTTTTCTACTTAGAATCAAAACCACCCATCAACTGTAATTCCGTTGCTAAATCTGGGGTAAGGTCTACACATCTACTTTACAAAAGCATCCCAGATTTTTCTATGTGGTCAAGATAAGAACTACTATTCTCCCTCCTAAATTGGTAGTTTTCAAAGGCTGGTCACTGGACAGGCATCATGAGGAACATGCTAAAAAATACAGGCCCCATTCCAGACCCACTACAAACTACAATACCAGAACGAAGCCCAGTGATCAGTGTTTTTAACAAGCCTTCCAGGTGATTCTGATGCTTGACAAAGTTTGAGAATCACTGACCTAAATCTTTTGTTATTTCTTTAGGAGGTATTCTGAAAGCCCTGATGAACTAAGTCTAAGTTGGCTGAGCTCATACATCAAACAAAGCTGAAAAAGAACTACTACTGACTGAAGTGCCAATAATGTATAGAAAATCATAAGTACTTTATGGAAAATGTCTTCTGTGCTTTAAACCAAAATAAATAAAATCTGCACGTTACTAGTATAATAATGAAGCAGCACTGTTTCTTTAGGTCATCCTCCATATCACAGTTTTTTTCCCAGAGCTCTTTAAACAGGAATTGCTTTTTTTTTTTTTTTTTTTTAAAGAGAGTGTGGATAGGGAAGGGGAGATGGAAAGAGAGAATCTTGAGCATCAGCATGGAGCCTGTTGGGGCACTCCATCTCACACCCTGAGGTCATGACCTTAGCCAAAACCAGGAGTCAGATGCTTAACCAAATGAGCCACCCAGGCACTGCTTTCTTTTTTTTTTTTTTAAGATTTTATTCATTTATTAGTTAGAGAGAGAGAGAGAGAGCGAGCACAGGCAGACAGAGAGGCAGGCAGAGGCAGAGGGAGAAGCAGGCTCCCTGCGGAGCAAGGAGCCCGATGTGGGACTCGATCCCAGGACGCTAGGATCATGACCTAAGCCAAAGACAGCGGCTTAACCAACTGAGCCACCCAGGCGTCCCCAGGCACTGCTTTCAACACAAGTTTGCCTACCCTAAAAGGTGACTCTACACTAAATCACAATTCCTCAACCCTCTAACAACTCTGTGGGGCATCACACTCTTTCCAACATGAAAAGTAATGACATGCACCTAAAAGAACCTCATGGCTTCCTGGCATATGAAATAACTTCAAAACTAATTTGTAAAAAATAATTCAGTAGTATCTTATACTCAATTAGCTGTTGCATGAACTCAAATATACTCTTGTTCAAATCATGTCCCTTGTGAAACAAATTTCCAGAATATCATTTCTGTCTTCTACCTAACACATTAAACCTCATGCAGAGTCATCCATGTACAACTCTTTTCTATGGGACTATAAACTGCCTGAAGGCGGGTACATCTTATCCTTTTCTGTACTCTGAAGTACACAGCAGGTATTGTTTATTCCACCAGCAAATATTTACTGAATAACTACCACATGTCATTCACTGTACCAGATGATAGATACAAAAGTACAGACATGGTCCATGTATTCATGGATATATATGCTGGATGAATAAGCACGTACTTCAGTGAGAGTTTCAGAGAGTACAATCTGTATGAAAGATCCAGCTTACCAACATGATAACCAGAAATAAACTGCTATCTTCAAAACAGTAGACTACTGTAGCTCTTCTGACCAAAGCTTCTATTTAAGGCCATAAACAACTCATAGAGAAAATACACTGACAAGCCACTTAATCCACAGACTTTAAAATATTTACCTTGTATATAAGGAAATAAACAAAAGTCCTATGCATAATGCAAGGCTTACAGACAGCCAAACTGCCACATGGGGATAAAAGATTAAGGATTCATATCCAAACTTTAAAACGATTCAAACAGAAAGCTACAATTTGCCAATTCCCAATTCCTCAGAGATTTTAGAGGAAAAAAATTCAAAATCAAAATTACTTGACTTTATGATGCTAGATTAAGAAACTAACTCTAAGATCACATATTATAAAATACAGGAAATATTTGCCTTCATGTAGTAAAAAGCATTTGTTCACAAGTTTTTTAGGATAAACATACACGATACTAACAATAGATGCCTCTGTAGAGTGTCTGGGGATTGTGGGGAAGGAAGGACAACTTATTTTTCATGTATATCATTTGTGCTATTAAGTTTTTATATTTAAATTATGTGGGTCTATTATTTTTCAATGTAAAAAAAAACCTAGCAAATGCCTTAAACATGAAGGTAACATATTGTTTATAGTAGCATCTGCTTTATAATAATGGAGATAAAATCTTTAGCCTGACTATATGTATTTGGGACAAAGATGACACAGGAATAGGATTGCCACTCGGGCCAAAGAAAATCTTGAGGTGTTCTGAACCTCAAGTCACAGACCCTCAAGAAAGAATTGAGGGGGTCCATAAACTTGGGTGAGAAAATAATCATTTCTCTAATTCCACTAACTTATACCAAATTTAACATTTCCTTCAATTACTAATGTCAGCAAAAGGCAAAACAGTGGTACTGGTAACATTAGGACTAGCAACACAACAGAAATCACAGATCATTTCATTGTCATATTAACAGTGATTGCACTTGTTGAAATATTATTTATACTTATCACCACTTCAAAATTAATTAGACTCAACTCTAGATCCTGTTAGTATGTTAATAAGGCATGTAAATCACAAATTGTTTTAATATTTTGATAACCTTCAATACAACTGGTTTATATGATTTTATTTTATGCATTTAAAACATCATTCTGATTCATGCCCTCTGCCCATTTTTTTATTCTTTCTGGAACTGAGTTGTATAAGTTCTTTATATATTTTGGATACTAACCCTCTAGTGGATACATCATTTGGACATATTTTCTCCCATTCAGTACACTGTCTTGTCATTTTGCTGATATCTCCTGAGCTATACAAAAGCTTTTCATTTTGGTGTAGTCCCAGTAGTTTATTTTTGCTTTTGTTTCCCTTGCCTCAGAAGACATATGTAGAAAATTGTTTCTATCGCCCATGTCAGAGACATTATTACTGCTTATGTTTTCTTCTGGGAGTTTTAAGTCCTACATTTAGGTCTTCAATCTATTCTGAGTTTATTTTTGTATATGGTACAAGGAAATGCTCCAGTTTTCCCACTGTATATTCTTGCCTCCTTTGTCATAGATTAGTTGACCATACAAGCACAGGTTTACTTCTGGAATTTCTATTCTATTCCATTGATCTATGTGTCTATTTTTATATCTGTACCATACTGTTTCAATTACTACAGCTTTGTAGTATATCTTGAAGGCTGGGATTCTGATGCCTCCACCTTTGTTCTTCTTTCTCAAGACTTCTTTAGCTATTCAAGGTTTTTCTGGTTCCATACAAATGTTAGCATTATTTGTTCTAGTTCTATGAAAAATGCTATTGGTATTTTGATAGAGACTGCATTAAATCTGCACATGGCTTTGGGTAGTGTTAACTTTTTTTTTTTTAAGTTGGCTCCACTTCTGGTGTGGAACCCAACACAGGGCTGGCTTGATCAAGTGACCCTGAGATCAAGACCTGAGTGAGCTGAGATCAAGAGTCAGATGCTTAACCAACTGAGCCACCCAGACACCTCAGTCGTACAAAACATTTTAACAACATTAGTTCTTCCAACCCATCAGCATAGAATATCTTTCCCTTGTTTGTGTCATCTTTAATTTCTTTCACTGTTTTATAGTTCTCAAGAGTACAGGTCTTTCACCTCCTGGGTTAAGTTTATTCCTAGGTATTTTACTCTTTTTGACACAACAGACATTTTTCCAAATACATACAAATGGCCAAAGACAAACGAAAAGATGTTCAACATCATTATTCATCAGGGAAATGCCAGTCAAAACCTCAATGAGATAATACCTCACACCCATCAGAATGGCTACAATCAAAAAGACAAGAAATAACAAGTGCTGGTGAGAGTAGAGAGAGAAAGGAACCCCTGTGCACTGTTGTTGGGAATGTAAATTGGGGCAGTCACTGTGGAAAACAGTAGCAAAAAAATAAAGCAGAACTACCATATGATTCAGTAATTCCCCTCCTGGGTATTTACACAAAGAAAACAAAACCACTAATTTAAAAAGATACATGCACCTCTGTGTTTACTGCAGCTTTATTTACAAGCCAATACCCAAGATAAGGAAGCAACCCAAGTGTCCATTAGTAAATGAGCAGATAGAAAAAATGTGGTGTATACACACACACGTACAGAAATATTATTCAATCATAAAAAAAGAATGAGGAGGGCCTGGGTGGCTCAGTCATTAAATGTCTGCCTTAGGCTCAGGTCATGATCCCAGGGTCCTGGGATCCAGCCCTGAATCAGGCTCCCTGCTCAGCAGGAAGGCTGTTCCTCCCTCTTCCACTCCTCCTCCTTGTGTTCCCTCTCATTGTGTCTCTGTCAAATGAATAAATAAAATCTTTAAAAAAAAGGGGAGAGGGGAATCTTGCCATTTTTGCAACATCTTGGGTAGACTTAGAAAGTATAATGCTAAGTGAAATAAGTTAGACACATACAATACTATCTGATTTCACTCGTGTGGAATTTGAGAAACAAAACAAATGAACAAAAAAAAAAAGGGACAAACAAAACAAAACAAACAAAAAAACCCAGACTCCTAAATAGGGAGAACAAACTGATGGTTGCAGCAGGGAGGGGAAAGGTAGAAAGGGAAATAAAGGGGATTAAGAGTACCCTTATCTTGATGAGCACAGAGGAATGTATACAATTGCTGAACCACTATATTGTATACCTGAAATTAATGTAAAATGTATGTTAATTATACTTTAAAAAAAAAAATCATTTCGAGCAGTTTTACCAGACTGCAAAGTCCAAGTCACAAAAGGTTAAGTAAGGAGCCTTGGAAAATGGCTCTTAAATCAGATGCAACAGTCCCCATTTGGAAATTGAAGAAGAAATTTTGGGGGGTTATGCCAATTGGAATGCTACCAGAAATTAGCAGGCAGGATATCAATAAACTTCCTGCTATGCCTGTGACAGTCTCATACATCCAACAAATTGCCAAAAACGTGTCAGTCGAGAAACACCTCAAGGATCAAACAAATGGCAAGATTACCCTCCTCAGCACCAAGCTTTCCAAAGTTTCCAAACTTAGTTTATCCCGGAGTGCACTGGTTTATTAGAACATCTCTCTTCATTTAATTCTCTAGTGTATACCACCCACTGAACAGATTTTCATCACTAAAATTGACTTTCCCCCATGACCAACTAAATAACCCAAGGAAAAAAAAATCACTTCTAAAAACAAATACAATAGCTATCAATTATTCAGGAAAATCACTTCTAAAAACAAATACAATAGCTATCAATTATTCAGGAGTCAAGTATTACTCTGAGGATTAGCTAAAGAGTCAGTTTTCTTTGTTGCTAATTTTCAAAGTCTTTAATTTTTTTTAATCATTTTGATTGTTAAATGCTCTGTCAGGAACAGAGAAGGAGGAAAATGTACATATCAATTTTCTAAAGTTTGACAACTATAAAAATATATGTAATTGACTGAAGAAAAAATATGAAACTATACCTCAAAATAACGTATGAAAATACTCTGTATTTTCTACTTTTCCATATTCCTTCACATTATCCTGTACAACTGAAAACTGTTATTAATAATAAAAAAATAGCAGTTGCCTGTATAAGACATTGACTTAAGTCTATTAAAAAAAGTTAATCTTTCAGATTATCTTTTGAGATACTCCTCATTAAACAGATGAAGCTAAGTGTCTCAATGAGATGAAGTAATTTATCCTGCCCAGAAGGAAAGTGGCAGAGGCCATGACTGGAACCTAAGCCACAATTCTAAAGTACTAACTTCATCAAATTAGCACTACAAGTAAGGGCTGCTTGTGGACTCCCCAACCAATAACCTCATATCCTTTGTCTATACTCCTCTCCAAAAAAGGAAGTGAGAAAGCTGGAAGTAAAGATATGAGTTAGAGAGTTAGGAGAGAGGCTGACTCTTCCAATCTGCATTCTTCTGACTGCACAGTGACACTAGTGGGCAAGAAAAAAGAAACCAAAAGGCATATATAAGGAAGTGGTGCTAAGGAGAATCTGGAAGTGGCATCATCTTCCTCCACTTATTAATCCCACAAAGAACAGTGCTTCATGGTAGACTAGACATACCCAAAGTTTTATTTCACTGAAGTGTAGAGAAGGAAAATATAAACAGGGATCAATTTTAAGATAAAATAAAAAAAAAATTTTTTTAAGATAAAATCAAATAATCATGATGGACCTACTGTTATCTACATTGGTCTCCTTCCTGGCTTATTCCTATCATCCTTTCCTCCTCATGCTGCCCCTACACATCCATTACTATTTTCTACCTCAACTTTACTTGTAATGAAATGAAGATGTAGAGCTATATGTTCAATAATACAATAAAATTCAATCCCAGTGTCCAGTATACTGGTCAATGCCTGTATTATAAACTTTCTATCACCTAAGTGTCTGGATAGGTATCCAGCCTATGATGAGTAAAATGAAGACAGTATACCTTCCTTAAGGTATCTGGTCTAATTGGGAAAATAAGGGTCTATCTTCTCACTCTCTCTGCATATATCCATATCCATCCAACTACACACAAATGCACACACCCCTCAAGTGAGAGTCATGAGATACTAGAAAATTAAAATAAACTTAAATGGTATGGGCTAAAAAGTATACCAAAATTCAGAACATTTACAGCAATGAGTAAGATTAGTAAAGACGGCGAAAGAAAACTTCATGAAAGCAAGGGAACTGATCACATCCAAAACATACAGAGTGGACTTCTCTACTGATCTCTAGGAAAAATCAGTATCAAGTAATAGATAAATGTAACTGAACCTCTCCAAAAAAAAAAAAAAAAAAAAAACTCTAAACCAAATGAACAGCATTGCAGTAAGTAACTTTTTAAAGAGTTAAAGCTTACCTACTAGTAGCTTCCTAACATTTAGTCTCTCACTTGTTAGTTCTTTTCATCTACTTAATATTCTGAACAATATGCCTAGTAGGTAGAAATGTGGATTCACAGATGCAAGTAATTTTTAGACCCAAAGCAATTTAAAGGTCACTCAACCCAATTCTATTTCATAAATGAGGAAACTAAGGGCCAGGAAGGTTAAATAGTATCTTTGAGGTCACACAAAATGCATCCCTTACTACTCTGAAAATTAGTATGAAAGGTATGCTTTCTTTAAAAAGATTTTGGAGACTTCTTTTATAGTCCTTAATTTAAATTTCCTTTAAAAATTGCAATACATACCTTACCATTTTATTATAAAATAGGCAAAACATTGTTACCCCATTAAAACACTTTACAAACTTAAGGTTTATAAAAACACCCTAAATGTGCAAATTCACCTTGGGTCAAACCATGGATTAAAACAATTTAACTATTTAACTTCACAACTTTTGGTAATTCTGTTACATACACACCATTAGTAAGTCTCTAAAGGGCAGCTACCTAGCTAAAGCCTCATTCTCAAGGGTAGCCCTTAACAGCACATAAGCACTAATCACTATCCCTGCCCCCTGTCAGACTGTCAGACTTACAGGTACATAGATACCTGAAGCAAGCCAAACCAATAATGTCCTTTAACACCAGGATCTGGGATTTGGAAATGAAAAATGTAACAGTGATAAGAATAATAGCTAATATTTACTGACTGCTTACTGAATGCCACAAATTGTCCCAAGTGCACCACAATTCATCTTCTCAACAATCCTATGTGATTTTATAGATCAAATTCACCTGCCAGGGGGCTCAAAACCATTCTGTCTGGCTCCAGAACATATACACTTAACTACTACCTCTCAACTACTACCTTAACTATACTACCTCTCCAAAGATTGTGAACTGTTAGTTCAGTGATGTTAATGTCACTTGCTGCTAAGGGCCCCATAGCTTGCCCTGGTTCCAAGCCTTCCCAAGCCTTGACTGTTCAAAAGCCTTCTTTGGAATCTTTTGAGACAACACCCAGGAATGAAAGAAACCAGATTTGGTTTTTTGTTTCTGTTACTTGAAACTAACCTAATGATCCCACCTGTTAAGTATTTTTAGGACTCATTTTTAGAGAAATGATACTGATGAAACCTAAATTTATACCATAGATAAATCATTCCTTTACATTTTTTTAAAAGAGAAATGTGTTTACAAAAGGCATTCACTTCAAAGCTTCTTTCATATCATTCCCTGAGGCAAAAACCTTTTTTTTTAAAGACTTATTTATTCCTCAGAGAGAGAGGGAGGGAGGAGAGAGAGAGAGAGAGAGCGCTCGCACACCACATGCACACAAGCAGGGGGAGTAGCAGGGAGAGGGAGAAGCAGGGTCCCTGCTGAGCAAGGAGCCCCAGATCATGACCTGGGGTTGAGGCAGATGCTTAACTGACTGAGCCACCTAAGTGCCCGAGGCAAAAACTTTCAATGACTCTTCCATTTTACAGAATAATCAGTGAGAGAACAGTGGAAATGTAATAAACCTTAGGTATCACCTAATTCTCTTTTTATAGATGAAGCAATACAATAGTAAAGATCATAGCCCTAGAGTCAATCACTCATAGGGTTTGAGTTCAAATACTGTTTTGCTATGTTCTAACTCAAGCAAGACACTTAAATCTCCAAAGCCGCGGTTTCTTCTGGAAAAGAGACAATAGCACTACTACACACCCTGTTGGTATAATGAGTTCTAAAGCCATCTACTGAATTTAACAAAGTACCTGGCACATACTCAACACACTCAATAAATGGTAACTGTGATGGTAATGATGAATGACCTGATGCTCAGAGAAGGAAGGCAACTTTCCCAGATCATCTGGCTACTAAGAACAGAAACAAAACTAGAAACAACTTCACACTTGCAAGTCAGTGCTCTTTTTTCTATATCATCCTATAAATTCCTGGGTCTAATGTCTGAAACTATAATCTGGTACAATTCTACCCTTTTTCAACCTTGTCACCACCCTAACTTTTATTCATTCATTCACCAAATATTTACTGAGCGCTTTCTTTGTTCTGAACAGTTTCTAGTGTTGAAGATATAGCGTAGAACAACGGAAGGGGAAGAAAAATAAAAGCCATCTGCATATCCAAAAAAAGGGGGGAGAAAGAGCTAAGAGAATGACCAGCTCAGAAATGACAAAGGGCTCCCCTCCCGAAGTTTCTATCAGCAGGGAATAACGTATTGAAAAGGACAGATAAAATACACATAACACGGAAGAACCTTCCTTTCATCTACTTAACACTCCCAGAAATTGTTTTTTTTTTTTTAAAAAA
>RCUC01130118.1:0-21563 GCA_003697995.1 Taxidea taxus jeffersonii | reverse complement strand
AATTATCTTTTTCACTCCATGACAGTTCCTTTGCCCCAGTCTTTCCATTAAGAGTGAAGTGGGTGAGATTTGTTTTGGGGTCCTTATCCCTCTGTTTTGTACCTTTTCCATTTGTTAATGGTAGTTTCTCTTCAGTTCCCCTGAAGAGAAGTTGAAGCTTTCAACATCTCTTTCTCCACTGTCAAAACCTACCCTTAGGAAAGACTCCCAACTGCATTCACATCAAGACAAAATTTTAAAAAGGCAATAAAATGTAGTTAATAGCTTAAAGAGACTGTCCTTCTTCAGGGTTATTTATATTTTAGCAGGGATGCAAAGTTTTATGCCCAAGCTTCCCAAGTTTTGATGTGCTACCATGACATAGTGTCCTGGGAAATTGTTTCTGCCAGAACTATTTTTTTGGAGGGGGGGGGATGGATCTCATTTTTATATTAAAAAACATACAAAATTATGGTAGAATAATAGAGTATAACATTCATGAAGTTTTTAAAGTAAAATTTTTCTCAAAGTGGGACTCTGGTAGTTTCTAAGAGTGCAAAGACCCCAGAGGTAATTCACTCTGCTTTGAATTATGTCTATTAGGTTGAAAAGAAAAATTGAAAAGCTACTGCCTTACACTAACTGATCTAAACTTTGGAAGTAAAATTTTATCACCAACCAGTACAGATTCCCCAGGCTCTTATAACTCATCTTCCCTTTTGACAAACATTTAAAAAAGATGTATACACACCCAGATTCTGATTAACCCTCTCTTACTGGATATTGTTGAATGTGTGTATTTCTGCATTTGATAAACATTTTTAAATAAACAAATGAATGAAAAGTTGGAATATTATTTTTCAATATGGGGCCTTTCTTATGTCTTTTGAAATCCCACCTTGGAAGCATTCACTTATTTCAGGAAAACCAGGCACTGCTAATCAAATCTCACATTGTAGGCCTTGGCCTGGAGGAACAAGGGATTGATCATTGCATGAAATGACTTAAGGTGTTGGGGGTCTCTCAGTAAGATGTGGTACCTCACTCTTCATCCCTAGCTTGGAGGAAGATGGGTACCTCGAGATTATAACTGCAATGTCTATTATGTAGAAGTAATCAAATACTATATCCCATTATGATCTAAGTGTTATAGCAGAAGTACAGCCAGCGAGAGAAGGCAGCAAAGGCTGGGGGAGAAGAAGGAGTTTAGAGTGGAGAGATCAAGGCTCAAAACTTGGCTGCACAATTTTACCCCAGGTGTGATACTTATCCTCATGAGGCTTAACTTTCTAGTATGGAAAATGAAGAGAAGGTTATCCACGGTGAGAACTAAACAGTATATTTCACTCACGAGCTAGTCTTTGGCCTTTTTGCTCTCAGAGTTATTCCTGGTCCCCCACCATGGTAGAGAGTTCAGTCCCAGCAGGCTGACTTCCCAGCTCTGGTTCCAGTCAGGGGGAGGCACTGGTGGGAGATCAGAGGGCTGCAGCTGTGTTTGCTTCATGGCTCCAGCTTCTACAAGACAGGCTAGTGTTTCTAGCTTCTTCCATGACTTTGGCCCTTGGTGCAGGAACACTACTTCCTGCTTTTGTCCCTCCAGCCGGGAGTGTTGTGATCTCTCTCTGGGTCACTTCATTGTTCACTCTCAGCTTCTCAGCTCTTCCAGCACTTGTATGTCCAGTTCTCTGTATTTAACTCTCTCTCTCTCTCTCTTTAAAGATTATATTTATTTGAGAGAGAGAGAAGGAGAGCACGAGTGCACGGGCATATGCATGAGTGGAGGAGCGGCTGACAGAGGGAGAGGGAGAAGCAGGGAACTCGATCCCAGAACCCTCAGATCATGACCTGAGCTGAAGGCAGATGCTTAACCGACTGAGCCACCCAGGCACCCCTAATTCCTTCTTTTTTTAACACTGGGAACGGTTTCTGTTTTTCTTATGGTTGGATCCTCTTTGAGATAGCCAATTGCAGTAATCTATGAACTGAGGGGAGCTGCAGCTGGTTATGACAGGAATAGAAGGGAAGGTGAGATGTGCCAAAGGAGGAAGGACAAAGCAGTGACCCCGTGGGTAAAGAGGTGAAAATCAGGAGAAATCAGGCAATGCAGGTAGTGGTGACTACCACTGATGGAGATAGGCCATTGGAAAGGGAATTTCTTGTGGGTAGAAGTTGTGGATTTGGTGTAGAGCACATTAGAGAAGAAACTTCATGTCACTGTCTCAGCACTCTGCCTTTCACCCTTAAGAGTGCTGTAGCCAAGGAGGATTTATGGATTTGTGTCTCTCTCTTGGGAAAGGGTAGGGGGAGAAGTTCAGAGGGGAGGAGAGGAGAGCAGTGTGTGGCCCGGAAGGGAATGCCCTCTGGTATCTTGCTGAGCCCGGACTGTACGTCTCCAACATCATGGCTCCATCCCTACCACAGGAACGTTTTTAGAGAGTAGAATAGGAGGTTGGCTGCTCAGAACCCATTCTTTGTTAGTAGGGCAGAGCTCTTCCCCAAAGGAACCTGAGATGAGCAGGCTGTTCCTCTTGTCAGTGTGGCATTTGCAGAGGAGTGCTATGGGAGGAGATGAAAATTGACTTCCAAGTGGCCTGCAGAAATCAGGAGACATTTCTGGGACCAGCTTTTAGGTCCAAACTCAATAATCTAAACAGCAGATACTTGAGTTGTGATTCCCCATGGGTGAGGATAGTTCACAGTGGGGACAGTCAACATAGCTGCAGCGGCTGGAATCCACTTCCTCAAAGTGTGGGGGCATTACGGAAAATGATCTCTGAGGGAGAGAAGTGAGTTCGCATCTTCAGGAACTATGTCTAGATATATTAAGAAATGACCTCAGATGAAAAACAAACAGAAAATCATTCTGGCAAATCAGAAAGAGCTCATTATGTGGCATGCATGATGCGTTTTATATGTGCACTGGGAAAGAAAAGAGTCTAATAAATGAAGACAAACAGGAAGCCTTTCCCAAACTCTCTTCCCAGATCCTTTCCAGTCACGTTGTGCAGGTCGAAGGTTCTGGGAAGAAACAGCTAGTACTCTGACCTGCCTTCTGCAAATATAACGTTTCCTGTTTTGTAGGAACTTGGGGCTGAAAAGTGCACAAACCAATTGATTTAAACCCTTTAACTCTAATATGCACAAACCTCAAGGACTACTGTTTGAAAACTTTGTGTGTGTGTGTGTGTGTGTGTGTGTGTGTGTGAGAGAGAGAGAGAGAGAGGAGAAAAGGGATTCCGGATGTCTTTGGAATATCGCATTATATCTAAATTCTAGATAATCTCCAGTTAATTGAATAATTGATTTAATTAAATATTTAATGCATCAATATTTTATATTTTCCCCAATTTTTATGTTCTATGGTCTTTTTTCAATTCTGAGTGAATTTAGTTTTGCTGAGGAAAACCATTTATGTTACATCCTTTAAAATATGGCGAGGTGAAGCATGGTTCTCCTTGGATTGGTGTTCACATTAATAAAGCCTTTTTTTTTTTTTACAACAACTTAAATAATATAAAATTAAAATCAACTGCTGATCTCAGGGAGCAAGCAGATTTTTTCAATAAGGATTGTATAGCCACCTTTACATTTCTTCCTTTCCTTCTTAATAAATGATGAAAACTCCAGTGTTGTCATAAAATCACATTTATTTATGGTGATAAGGGTGAAGCTAATCCCTGTTTCATCACTCTGATCAGCGGTCACACAAACACAATGGAACCTGACATGCTGGCAGCCTCGCTCATTATAGCTTTCCAACCAACCTCCAAGCTCGTGGCTGGGAGTCAAATAGGGTGGGCAGGTTCCAAGTAAGAAAGGAAAATAATTGGCTTTGGCGATAAAGGGATTATTAAAATTTACATATGAATTTTCTACCGCCTCTTGGCTTCCGATGGAATAGGAGCTATACTAAGACTTCTGATAGAATAGGAATTATAAGATGCCTTGGTTTCAATTTTGAATTTAAAAGCATTCACAGAAATGGAGAAAATTATTACGGACAACAACCACTTCAATAACATTTCCTTGCCTGCATGTTGTTTACCCCATTATTAATGACCCACTAATTAAAAACGTAATAGAAAAATTCGAGGAACAAAATTTTTCATCGGGGAAGTGTTTTGGCTAAAGAATTTTTCCCTGTCCTTACAATATCAAGCTCTTCTGCCACCCAAAAGGGATTGACTAGTTTTTTAAATTGCCATAGGCATCAGGGGAAAAGCACAATGCTTTGTTTGAAACATTGGTGTGGACAAAGCCAACTTTTCCGGCTGTCTGGTCTTTAGAAACAAACACTGCAGTCCAGCAGACTCAATCTTCACTGTTCAATGGTCGCTTCTCTGGTTTACACTTGAATCTGAAGTCACCTTTGCTTTATTTAGGATCTTGGGCAGGTTACATCAACTCCCTAAACCTCAATTTCTCCGTCTGCAAAATAGGGGTAATGAAACTACTGTGAAGACCTGTCATGAAGGGAAAATAAGGAAATGCATGTAAACAGTCTGGCACATAGTAAGATCCAAACCATAGTAGCTGTTTGTTGGTTTGTTTGTCTTGATTTTTAAAATTATGCTGCCTATTTGCTTTTGTGACTGTTAGCATTTGACAGTCTGCTTACTGTGTCACTAAATTTTGTCCTCGTAGAGCCGTCCCTGAGTGATGGCTGAGATCTGACAGATGAGATAGAATTGTGGAAGTGTTGGGTGTTGATGATCATTTGGACCCTTGGATATCACACTGGGTCCTTCAGTAGCTTTGGCAGCAATGGCAAAAAATAAATTTCATTCCAATCAGTGCTACTCATAATCCTTGATTCGGGCTTTTAGAATAAAAATAGGATTCTGTGCTTGAGGATATAACACCCTTTGAGCTGTTGAGACTGCACCTGGCTTGTGTGGGTGCTGTGGTGAAAATCCAGGGGGCCTTCGCCTTTCATTATATTTTTAATAAAACTTAGCCAGTAACAGAATTAAACTTGTGAATCGTTTTAACAACTACTTTTCTTAATGGAGATGAGCCTCTTTGTCTTTTAGTAGTTAATACTTTGTGTTTCTAAGTTAGGATCCTTGATGTGATTGTATTTCTCTCAAACATTATTAAGGAATCATTTACAATGGAAAGGCTTGAAATTTAAGCAGTCCCAGGAACAAGGCATTCCAGGCTTTTGGTGACATTGAGTTGAAGGAGGAGATGAGGTGGTCGGGCTATAGCCAGGACGTGCTCTTTAGTGTGGGTTCAGGTAGGGAGGAAACTGTCATTTATACTGTGTATTAGAAGATTTGCCCACATCGTTTCTTTTAGCCTTCCTAGTGCTCTTTAAGGCATGTATTATGCCCATTTGATAGGCTCAGAAAGATGATTTGCCCAAGATTACATCATGAATAGAAAAGCAAATTAAAAGAAGAAAATACCAGTTCTGATTACACAGTGTATTCTTTGAAAACCTATGAAGATGTATATTTTAATTTGTGTACTTTTTTTGTGCATATGCCACATTATGTTTTAGTAAAAAGTTACTGATCAAAACAAATAGTTTCTGCCTGGTGCAAAGTCTATGCCCTTTTCTCTCTATTTTGCTGTTTCCAAAGAAGCATATGATGGCTGGAACCCCAAGGAATTTCCTCCATCAGTTACAGCTGGTTGTGGCCAGAAATAGTGCTGCCTTATTAAGTAGAACTGGCTTTGAAAGACTTGGATATTTCCAAGGAAAGATACACTCAGAGGAGTGTGGTTTCCCAAAATTGAGGATATGTATGTGTCAGAATTTTGAATGATGTTCTGAAAATGCACTGAGCTTGTTGCAGAGTTGCTCCTAATAGTGGAAAATCGGAAAAATCCCCGAGATATCCATCAAACAGGAATTAGATAAATAAATACTATGTGGTTTTAGAAACTGCTTATTTTGAATGATGCTTATGGTGTGTGGTGGAGTGAAAAATGTTTACAGAATGGCATATATTATCAGGATGGCTTTTTGGTAACTTTTCCGTTTGTTTCTATATATATATTTGCATAAGTAAGTATCTGGAAAGTTGTTTGCTGAAATACCAATAGTGGTATCTCTGCGTTTTGTAATAGCGATTGAATTTTGCCTTCTTTTTTGTGTCTTTCTATATTATTTTCCTACAATTCAAAAAACAGAAATTTTGTTTTAATTCTTAATAAAGTAATAGGCAAAGGCTGAATCCTGAATTAAGTATAGCCCTTCTCAAGTTGTCTATGTTGAAGAAGGAAACAGTTTACTGCATGAGTTCTGACACATTAAAGCAAAATATGGCTTTTATAGTCAAACCAGAGAAGAGCATTTCCAGGAGTAAAAAGAGCCATTCTGTAGGAGAAAACACATGCAATTACTGGACTGCTTGGCTTGTTTAAGCTTTTAAAAATATTGAAAATAATAAAATATTTTAATTATATTCTATGTGAGCAGGATGTTCTGCCCCCTTCTACCAGATATCATAGCAATCTTGAAAAATAGTTCTTTTACCTACCCAAATATATGTCCTGTATGGCTCAGTTTTAAAAATCCTCCTTTCTCTTTAGATTTTAGCATCATGGTCTAGACATATGATTGCTTTATTTTGTTTTATTCCATTTTATTTCATTCTAGTGACTTTCTTCCTTCAGTGAGGCTAACTGAAGACAGAACTGAAATATTTCATAAAGATTACATATTCATGCGAAAACAGATAATAGAGCAAGATCGGACTTTCTTTTTTGTCTTTCTGCTAAAGATTTTCAAGAAACTAGCATAAGAGAATCCTGAGTACATCTCCATGTGAGTGTCATTAATATATGGAAGTTTGTTACTTATAAACACGACACAAACTGTGGGAGCCAGCCAAATACGGATAATTACTACCCTCTGAGCAGTGAGCAGTCCTGACAACATTCTTCCCTTTCGGATAGGTAGGACCCCTAAATGGGAAAACTCTCCTTCACACTTACCTGAACGTATTGATCAGAAAACAGCTCAAGCCTTTTGGGCCACAGCAAGCTCTCTGTTTTGACCACATTTAATTCTGAAAATGGACAACATGTTAACAAAATTCTGTTTGTGAATTGATATGTATGAAAAGATTTAGAATGTGTAAAAAGGAAACCAGAGCTTTGTATTTCAGAAATCTCACTTACTAAAAAGAATGTATGGGGGCGCCTGGGTGGCTCAGTGGGTTAAAGCCTCTGCCTTCAGCTCAGGTCATGATCCCAGGGTCCTGGGATCAAGCCCCGCATCGGGCTCTCTGCTCAGCAGGGAGTCTGCTTCCTCCTCTCTCTCTCTGCCTCTCTGCCTACTTGTGATCTGTCTGTCAAATAAATAAATAAAATCTTTAAAAAAAAAAAAAAAAGAATGTATGAAGAATTAAGATTTTTTTTTTTTCTGGAAAATCTAGCAGTTTGGTTTCTGTTTAATGCCAGTCAAATTGACCTTTTTTGGGGTATTCTTAAAAAATTATCATTGAAGTATAGTTGACATACAATTTTATATTAGCTTCAGGTGTACAACATGTGATTTGACAATTCTCTGCACAGCTCAGTGCTTACCGCAGTCAAGTGCAGTCACCGTCTGTCATCATACAACGTTATTATAACCTTATTCATTATATTCCTTATGCTGTACTTTTGATCTCCATGCTATGTTTACTTTATTTTTTTAAAAATTAAAAAAAAATTTTTTTATTTAAAAAAATTTTGTTTTTAAAGATTTTATTTATGTATTTCAGAGAGAGAGAGAGTGAGAGAGAGCACGAGCGAGGAGAAGGTCAGAGGGAGAGAAGCAGACTCCCCATGGAGCTGGGAGCCCGATGCGGGACTGGATCCTGGGATTCTGGGATCATGACCTGAGCTGAAGGCAGTTGCTTAACCAACTGAGCCACCCAGGCGCCCGCTATGTTTACTTTAAACTGGAGGTTTATACCTTTTAATCTCCTTCACCTATTTCACTCTTCTCCCCATGCCCCCACCTCCTTTCTGGCAATAACCAGTTTGTCTTCTATATTTGAACGTCTGTTTTTTTTTGTTTGTTTACTTATTTGCTTTGTTTTTTAATATTCCACATACAAGTGAAATTATTTGGTATTTGTCTTTCTCTGCCTGACTTATTTCACTTAACATAATACCCTCTAGGTCCATCCAAATTGTTGCAAAAGGCAAGATTTCATTCTTTTTATGGCTCAGTAATATTCCATTATATATTTTTTATATATCCCGTTATTATATACTATATATATAAAATATTCCATATATGTATATACACACATATGTATATATATACACATGACATATTCTTTATTCATTCACTTATAATGGACACTTGGATTACTTCTGTATTTTGGCTATTGTAAATAACGTTGCAATAAACATAGGGGTACATATATGCTCCTGAATAAGTGTATTCCTTTGAATAAATACCCAGTAGTGGAATTACTGGATCATATGGTAATTCTATTTTTAAATCTTTGAGGAATCTCAATAATGTTTACCACAGTGGCTGCACCAATTTACCTTCCCACTGACAGTGCACAAGGGTTCCCTTTACTCACATCCTTGCCAACTCTTATAATTTCTTGTCTTTTTTATTCTTTTTGAAAATCTAGCTGTTTGGTTTCTGTGTGGTACCAGTAAAGTTGATTTTTATGTTTTTTATATATCATGAGGCAGGAAAATTTGCTCTGATATAATTGGATCATCTCTTTTGCCTAAACAAGGTATTTTGTTTGGGGAGACATGAGTATTTTGTTTACCAAAGAAAGAAGAAACCCTGAGGAGTTTATGTATGTAGTTGGAAGAAAGTAGCTTTAACTTTGAGGGAGGAGAAATTTGAGAGAGGTCAGGGGGAGTGGGGTCGAAGCCAATCAAATCCCTGTCAATTAATGCCTCTGCTTCCTCTGCCTGGGACACATACACTCAGAATTTTAAGTCAAGTCATGACATTTATTTATGTGTGGATTTCAGAGGAATTTGGGAAGGTTCTGGATTCTCTGTTTTGCATGCAGAGATTTTCTAGAATAGAAGTAACCCAGGCAGGGGAGCCTGTGTGCCTCACTCGGTTAAGAGTCTGCCTTCAACTTGGGTCATGATCCCAGGGTCCTGGGATGGCATCCCACACCGGGCTCGCTGCTCAGAAGGGAGCCTGCTTCTCCCTCTACCTCCGCCTGCTGCTCCCCCTGCTAGTGCTCTCTCTCTCTCTCTCAAATAAATAAATAAATAAATCTTTAAAAATAAATAAATAAAGAAAGAAAGAAAGAAAGAAAGAAGTAACCCAGGCAAACCGAGGTAGCAGACAGAAGGCAGCATTAGGGCACACATGTTGTAGGAACTCCAGAAATGCACGTGGTCTGGAGAGATTTGGGCCGTCATGGGCTGTAGAAATGATTCAGGCCATGCTCAACCCCACTTCTGAGGGTGTCAGTTTTGTAGAGTGAGGGAAAGGTGTGTGCTCATGATGCTCCAGGCAGGGGATGTACCCTCCCCATGTACACACGCAGGAGTGATGGGCCACTGACAGCTCACAAACCTCTGATGTCCTGTTGGATTTGAATCATTTAAAAAAGACCACTGGTCAGCTTTTCTCACCGCTGTTTCCTTAAAAATGAAGAAATCAGGGACTCCTGGCTGGCTCAATCAATTAGACAGACGGCTGCCCTTGACTTGGGTCATGATCCCAGGGTCCTGGAATCAAGCACTGCCCCCCCCCACCTTTGGTCTCCCTGCTCTGAGTCTACTCCTGCCTCTCTCTCTGCCTCCTCCCTCCTGCCTGCCCCCTCTTCTCTCTCTGGCACTCTCTCTCTCTCTCTCAAATAAATACAATCTTAAACAAAAAAAGAGGAAGAGATCAGAGGCTACTGCTCCACTTAAAATGCACAGAAGTAAAGCCTTTCACGGTCTGTCACTTCATTTCCTGCTCTCTTTACAACAGAAACATGTATTAACATTAAGCAGCTGGCTAAGTGTAATGGATTCGAGTCCAATATTCAGCAGAAACTTCATGATCTAATTTTGATAAAGATGCATGGATTAGTGAGTTGAAGTTGTTTCTGTATAAATCGCTACTGATGTTAAATTCAGCATAGACCTAGAAACTCCTGGGTCTGGAGACTGCAGAATATTGTAATGGTAAACGCTCCTACTCAAATGAGCTGCTTGTTGAGTTGGTCTCAGACCTATTTTCCTGCTGAGATACAGCAGCCATGGTGGATGGGTTGGAACACCTCAGGCCTACAGTTCACCATCATACTGTCGTTCTGCCCAGGGAGATGACTCAGGGATGCGTGAACATACACATGCTTTTGAACTCTTGATGGGGTCCATCCTTTTCTTCCTCCTCACCCCCAAACTTTCATGTAGAACTTTTTGATTAATACATTTTAAATCATGTTTTGAAAATAAATAAATTAGGTCAAATTGATCACAGCTTCCTACCTTTGCACTGCTTTTTTTAAAAAAAAAGCTGAATTTGTTGTTATAAGATGGTGGTTGGTTTCATTTCCTGAGATGACTTGAAAATGGTCTTTCTCATGTCACCTTCCTTTAAAGCACTATTAAGTAAAATGAACACAAAGAATGTTAATAAGATTGTTTCAAGATTCCCGTGCCAATATTGATACATCAAACACTGGGGTTATTAGCAGAAAGCATTTATCAACACTACTGGGTATAGAAGACCCAGACCCACTTTTGAAAATACATCAGTAGCTATATGGAACTTTCCATTTAACTTTCTTAGTAAGCTACTTTGGTTTTAAATGAGTCCCAATTGGAAGTAAGGACTGCAAATTCGACCCAGTAAGTGTAATGATTAACACTGGAAATGTCCCATTGTGGAACTCTAGTTCCATCTGCTGTGAAAAAAAGATTATGGGTAATGATAATTAGGAATTCAGTGTGTGGCAGTGGATTAGGTGTGGAAGGAATGACTGCTGAAACCCACTGATAATGGTGGGGGGTGGCGCAGAATAAAGAAAGTAAAAATTTCACCTGGGATCTATGAGGCATGCTTTGTGACTTAGTGACTCTAAATGTGTTTATATCCTACTGGTGGAATTTCTAGTATTCCTTGAATCCTGGAAAATGCTGGGCTCTGAATGTTTCCTAGTAGAATTTGGACTACCTACACATATTAAAGGGCTGTTATGCATTCACATTCTCTATAATGGCCCCCAACAATGAAGGATTGTGGGGAGAGGGCAAGTCCTACTGAAGGGGGAAAGGGTGAAGAGGAAGCTTAGGGAAATTGGTCAAACTGGCTTCAGTGGCCTCAGGAAGAGTGGGAAACACTAGTTTAGGAGCTATCAAATCTTTCCTTTCTTTCAAATGCATTATTAGGTTAATAGACATGTTGACTCAGGGTGCCAGGGTTTAGCATCTGCCTTCAGATGAGGTCATGATTCTGGGGTTCTAGGTTCTGAGGTTGAGCCCCACTTTGGGGCTCCTGGCTCTGCCGGAAGCTTACTTCTCCCTCTCTCTCTTTCCCTCTCCCTTGCTCATGTTCTTTCTCTCACTCTTTCTCTCTCTCAAATAAATAAATAAAATCTTTAAAAAAAGGGAAACTGGGGCGCCTGGATTAGGCCGCTGCCTTCGTCTGGGGTCATGATATCAGGGTCCTGGCTCTCTGCTCTTCGGGGAGCCTGCTTCCTCCTCTCTCTCTGCCTGCCTCTCTGGCTACTTGTGATCTCTGTCTGTCAAATAAATAGATAAAATCTTTTTTTTAAAAAAAAGGGAAACAAAAAATTAAAAAAAAAAAAAAGAAATGTTGAGTCTTACTTTTCCCACCCCATACATACTGCAGGATACTGAGAGAAGGTATTTTACCCTGTCTGGCATGGCAGTGGTTAGACTTCAATAAATGACAGCTTCCTTTTTCTTTATTTAAGTACATTTAAGAGCTACAACCCATTAACCAAAAATCTGAATTATCCAGAACATGGTAAGACCCTGGAGCCTATTGCTCAGGAAATAAAAGTGGAGATTTAAAGTAAGCCCCAAACAGCCCTTTATATATTTTTATTTATAATAAAGTTTGCCTCACTAAACACAAAACTATATTTTTGTGCATATGAAATGGCAAAGGTTAATTTTCCAGTAAATTGTATACATTTTAAAAAAAACAAGTTTTAGCTATACTAGAAGAGTGTCAGATTTATATAAGACTGTTGCCATGAATTATTTCTTAAAGCAAGAAATCCTTTATAACACAAATAAAAACCTTTTATTAGCTTCTGTGCTTTTGAATGGATTTTGCCCTTTTCTCAGAGTTGCCTTCAATTTTATATGTAGCTATTAATCTCTGGAACTGAAATTATATTAAATCTCTAGAACTGCTTATTTAAAGTAGTATTTCCTAATATTTTTTAAATGGTGACTCCCTATTACCTTCCTTAATTTCATCTTCTTTCTGAACTAACAATAGAATTTAAAATGCTGAAAAAATATGATTTCAATATACAGATATTCTTAACATGGAACTATCACATAATTATATGTAATACCCACTTTTTAAAAATAATTGTACAGAAGTTCAATATCCTGATTGGTGCAGTGTTTTTAAATTTCCCTGACCATAAGAATCACTTGGGGTGGTGGTGGGAGATAATTTGTTAAAAATATGTATTCCTGGAACGTACCTCAGTCCTACTGAATCAGATGGGGCGGATCTAGGAATATATTATTTAAGTGAGTGATCTTAGGTGATTCTTGTGGTCAGTAAGATTGGTACCAGTGATGTTATATAGTGCAACTTCAGGGTGCATCAGAAGCACCCCTGTCTTATTAAACCCCAAATTTCTGGACTCCACCCCAGATTCAGTGGGTCTGGGGTGAAGCCTGAAAAATCCTGTAAGTCTACTTTTTCCTTTGGAAACGTCCTTTATCTCTAACCCCTCTGCCCCCTAAGATACATGTTGGCAATCATCCTCTGAGCATATGACTCACCAATATACAATTGAAGAGTCTCACGACTGATTTTTTACTAAATACTATTAAATAATTTTTTTCTAACAATAGCTAGGCCCCTAGGATTCGGGAAAACCTTTTTCCAAAATGCCTGGGATATGCTATCCCTAACCCCCTCCCAATTTGAAAGTATATAATGGGCCACTCCTCATGACCCCGGTGCAACTGTTTCTGCCCACATGTCCTGTCCCCATGTTTTAATAGAATCACCTTTTTACACCAAAGACATCTCAAGAATTCTTTCTTGGCTGTCGTCTTTGAATCCTGACATCTTTCCTACATTATATAAAATTTTAGCTAATTTAAAGAAAAAAACTGCATGAAAAGCTTTATGTTTTGTAGACAAGAGAGCACCCCTTTGCCCTTATGGATGAGTTGTTGGATCAAGTCATTGCAAGAGACTGGTCCAGGGAAGATTATGGAGGCAGAATCATTAGTGGGCTGGGCAGATTTCTTTCTGGCCCAGGGACCAATACCAGTTTTTCTGTGACATACATAGAAGACTGCTCTAAAGTAAAGCTCTAAAAATCCACCTGGAGGGGCGCCTGGGTGGCTCAGTGGGTTAAGGCCTCTGCCTTCGCCTCAGGTCATGATCCCAGGATCCTGGGATGGAGCCCTGCATCAGGCTCTCTGCTCTGCGGAGAGCCTGCTCCCCCCACCCCTGCCTGCCTCTCTGCCTACTTGTGATCTCTCTGTCAAATAGATAAATAATATCTTCTTTTTTTTAAATTTTATTTATTTGTCAGAGAGAGAGCAAGCACAGGCAGAGGCAGAAGCAGGCTCCCCACCGAGCAAGGAGCCTGATATGGGACTCGATCCCAGGACGCTGGGATCATGACCTGAGCCGAAGGCAGCTGCTTAACCAACTGAGCCACCCAGGCGTCCCTAAATAATATCTTTAAAAAAAAAAAATCCACCTGGAGATTTTTAGCACGATCAGTAACATACTTTAAATAGATAGATTTACTTGCGGGTGTGAGTGCTCGAAACTAACAGAGCCCCATGGGAGCCCCAAAATTAGAGGGCAAAAGCAGCATAGTGGTAACAAGAAAATATGATACTAAAAACAATGAAGCTTAATGTAGATATAAAAAATATGATAGAAAGTAATTTAGGGTCGCAGTGATAGTGAGACTAACTCAGCATGTAAGTGAAATGCAAAATGGCTATCATAAAAGATGTGTAACAAGTACCACACCTAGGAACTTGGAGGCCTCTTTACTATCCTTAGTACTGGTCTGACCACTAATGATTTGTCGGGATAAGTAAAACGCCTGTTCAGAAGGAATCTACACAGATAATTAAAGCTTCAGAAGATCAAATTCATGAGCTAAAGTATTAAGATTTTTGAAATGCACATGAAGTCTGAGAGGCAGCAAAGAATTCTTCTTTAATAATGCACATATGCATGCACATTTGATGTGGTTTTAGAATATAGGTGAGGTTTGGTAGGGTGGGATCCTGAGCCAACAACCAAGAAAGAATTCTTTGGCAAAGAATTTTTATTAAAGCGAGGGGTGAGGGGACAGGACCCTTGGACAGAAAGAACTGCTGCCCAGCTACTGTGAGGGGTAGCTGATTGTAGATTTGGGAGTTGGGGATGTAAGGAAAAGGGAGGTTTTCAAAAGAACTTACTTTTGGGACGCCTGGGTGGCTCAGTCAGTTAAGCGGCTGCCTTCGGCTCAGGTTATGATCCCAGCGTCCTGAGATCGAGTCCCACATCGGGCTCCTTGCTCGGCAGGGAGCCTGCTTCTCCCTCTGCCTCTGCCTGCCACTCTGCCTGCCTGAGCTCACTCGCTCTCTCTCTCTCTCTAGTAAATAAATAAGTAAAATCTTAAAGAAAAAAGAACTTACTTTTTTTTTAAAAGATTTTATTTATTATTTGACAGACACAGATCACAAGTAGGCAGAGAGACAGGCAGAGAGAGAGAGATGGGGAAGCAGGCTCCCTGCTGAGCAGAGAGCTCGATGTGGGGCTCCATCCCAGATTCCCTGAGATCATGACCTGAGCAGAAGGCAGAGGCTTTAACCCACTGAGCCACCCAGGTGCCCCTCAAAAGAACTTTCATATGCTAAAGAGGACCTACAAGATACTGGAGGCCTTGCCATTGTCAAGTTAGGGTTGTTTTCCCCTCCAGGGAGGATTAACATTTAGACCGTTGGGAGCTTCCAGTAGGAACGTCACACATACTCCACCTGGGAGTGTGTGTATGCAGGGGCAGGAGCTGTGGGGTGTCAGCATGCTGGGTCCTCGGCTTGCCTTCTCCTCCTTCATCGATCGCACTTACACATTGTGCAGACCCTGCACCAGGTGAGAAATGGATTACAACAGACATGCGCTTTCTCCTTTGAAGAAAGGAGGAATAATTTTAGGAAGCAAGGATAGTAGAGAGGGAAAATTTGGCATCTTCTTCTCTGGTAGCCGGTTCTGGACTTGTTTGTCACCTGGCCAGAAAATCTCCTTAGGAAACTTCTTTGGAAGACTTCTTTCTTCAGTTTTTGAAAGACTATAAGGGTACTCTCAATCCAGACTGATCACTTTTCTAGTCCAAATGTATAAGAAAGTCAGAAAGAGCTATTTCACATCTTGATAGTGTAATTCTCTCTAATAATTGCTTGATAAATGTCAATTCAACGAAATGAATTTTACACTTAGAATCATGGTAAAATTTTCCGCATTTTTCAGAGTAGTTCTTTTAAATCTCCAAATATGTGGTATGTCCTCATTATTTTGTAATGTATGTTTCCTTTGTCATTCAAAAAAGTTATTGTTTGGCTTTATGCAACGATGCTGATTGAGCACCTACAAAGTTTGCTTTATTGGCATTGAAAGAGAAGAAAAAAATTCTTTGTTTTACTGATAATGAATTACTGCATCTATTTGTGTCTTTAACTAAATTATTTGTTAAATAATTTAATAGAATTTATAGGGCCTGTTTTCCATTGGCTAAACTGTAGCAAATATAGGTCTCTGTCTCATCTTGGATCTGCTTATAAGAAGGTCATCTTCTTTTTTCTTTTCTTTTTTTTTTTTTTTAAAGAGAAATTTGAAGTTAGAAGGATTCTTTTTTTTTTTTTAAATTTTTATTTATTTATTTGACACAGAGATCACAAGTAGGCAGAGAGAGAGGGGGAGGCAGGCTTTCCGCCGAGCAGAGAGCCCGATGTGGGGCTCGATCCCAGGACCCTGAGATCATGACCTGAGCTGAAGGCAGAGGCTTTAACCCACTGAGCCACCCAGGTGCCCCAAGAAGGTCATCTTCTAATTTGTCTTTTTGCCAATTTAGATGTTGATAAGATATTGAGTGATCTTATATCATTTTTGCATTTAAGTTGAATATGTCTTTAATTTAAACTTTATAAACAAGGGGAAGATGTTACATAGCAAAAGTAAGAGTAAGGTACTGAGTTTCTCCCACGAAGGTGTAGCCTCCCAACAGACTGGTATATTTGTTACAATCTATGAACCTACACTGACATGTCACTCAAAGTCCAGAGTCTACATTAGGGTTCATGCAGTATTGGACATTCTGTGGGTTTAGGCAACTGTATGATGACATATATCCATCATTATAGTATCCTGCAGAGTATTTTCACCTCCCCGAATGTCTGTGCTCTGTGTATTCATTCTTCTACCCACCCCCAACCACTGGCAATCACTGATCTTTTTACCATCTCCATAGTTTTGCCTTTTCTAAAATGTCATAAAGTTGGGATCATACAACATGTAGCCCTTTCAGACTGACTTCTTTCGCTTAGTAATTTGCATTTTAGATTTCTCCGTGTTTTTTTCAGGACTTATTAGTTCATTTCTTTTTAGTGCTGAATAATATTCCATTGCCCAAATGTGTCACAATTTTACTCATCCATTCCTCTACTAAAGGACATCTTGGTTGTTTCCAAGTCCTGGCAATTATGAATAAAGCTGCTATAAACAAGCATGTGCATATTTTTGTGTAGAAATAAGTTTTCAACTCCACTCGGTGAATACCAAGGTGGCTGGGGTTGGAACATTAGATCATATGGTAAGGTGTTTAGCTTTGTAAGAAATTGTCAAAATGTCTTCCAAAATGGGAATACCATTTTGTATTCCCTCCCACCAGCAGTAAGTGAGAGTTTCTGTCATTCTAAATCCTTGTCAGCATTTGGTGTGGTCAGTGTTCTGGATTTGAGCCATTCTAATAGGTGTGTATGGTATCTCATTGCTGTTTTAATTTGTATTTCCCTGATGACTTATGATGTGGAACGGGTACTTGTGTGGTTATTTTTCATCTGTAGATCTTTGGTGAGATGTCTGTTAAGTCCTTTAACCCATTTTTTAATAGGTTGTTTGTTTTTTTCTTGACTTTAAAAAGTTCTTTGTATATCTTGGATAACGGTCCTATATCAGATGTGTCTTTTGCAAATATTTTCTCGTAGACTATAGCTTGTCTTCTCATTCTCTTCTCTTTGTTTTTTAATAGCTCATTTGTTTTTATACATAACAATAATAATTATATCAAATTTAATTGCTAACTATACAAAATATCAAAAATTAGGTAGCATTGCTGAAAATTTCAAAGAATTTGACTTATTTAGTGGCAATCCCAAGGTTAGTGATATCAGCACAAATTCATGATAACTGGCAGCCAAATGGATCCTCAGCAATGTCTTACAGTCATTTCTCCAGTGACTTATTCTCCCATTCACCACAAGGATTATTACTCTGTCTCAGTCAGGATGCCTTTGCTTGCAAGTGTCAACAATTCAACTCATACTGACATTTTTTGTGTTGGAGGTATTACCTCAGAATCCAATGTCTGGGAGTATCTAGCTGAATCTGGGGCAACAAAATTATCGGGACCTCTTTCTTCACATCTTTTAGTTCTGTGTTCCCCAGGTTTGCTTCCCAGTTGTATAAAGGTTGATTCTAGTAGTTGCGGGCTTACGTCCTACCATGTTAGGAGCCCCAGAGGAAGAAGTTTGCTTTTCCCCCCAGGGGCTTCTTCTTTCCCAGTAGTTTCATTGAAAGTTCCGCGATTGGGTTTCATTGGGTTGAAACAATAACTAATGCAAGGGTGATGCTTCAGTTGGCCAGGCCTGGACATCCCCACACCAGGATCTAGGTCAGTAGTGGGAGTGATTGGGCTGGAAAGGGAAGGGGAGAGTGCTGTCAGCTCTATCTCAAGACCATAGGCTAAGAATGGGGAAAGGCAATTCCCTGAGGAAATCACTGTTAGTAGAAGTGTGAATGGAGGGTGAACCTGCAAAAGCAACTAAAGATATTTCTTCTCCACTTTTGTCAAATCTCTGATTTTTCTCTACCTCCTTCTCCATCCTCAACAAATGACTCTGCCTTATTCTTTAGTGATAAAACAGAAGCTACCAGATGAGAATTCCCCTATTTTACCACCACTCATTCTTCCCATCTACTTATTTCTGTGCTCATCCTCTTTTCCCCTCTTGTTACAGTAGAGGAAGGATTTCTATTATCAAAGCTGTTCTGTCCACATTAGCCCTAGATCTCCTTTTCTACCTCTTCTCAGTTACCCTTCCCCCATCCTCACATTGTCCTTGTCTTCAATTATTCTCTCTTTTTTCCCCTTAGAACAATAGCAAAAACAAACAAAAACCCCATTGATTCATCTCTCTCTCTCTTCAGCCATTGTTCTGTCTCATCATTCCCTTCCTCAATCAAACTCTTATATTCTCTACACATTCATTCTTTAATCTACTGCTCTCTTTTCTCTGTACCCAACACTACACTGATACTGCTCTAAGATCACCAAAAGCATTCATCTTATCCTGTCCTTTGGAGACCTTTTTCGTCGTGCAAGACTTCTTACGAACATTCACTACAGTCGAACCACCCCTTCCTCCTTGCAGTGGTCTGTTCTCTTGGCTGTCGTGACAATGTAATCTTCTGGTTTCCTCCCGCTGCTCTGGCTTTCATTATCTATCTTCTTTGTAAGCTTTTCTTCTAACTGATCTCAAAATGTACTGTCACAAAGGTCAGTGTTAGATATGTTTCTCTTTTTATTCTGCCTTCGAAAGTTATCTCATCTAGTCCTCTGGCTTCAGAGACCACAGATAACCCAAGGTTCCCAGCACCCAGATTTGTATCTTGAACCTAGATGTCTGTCCCAAGATTTACTCCCATTTTGCAACTGCGTTCTCAACACCTCCAGAGACACTCACAAATCTGCTCCTTTTCTAGTCTTTTCTGCTTCTACAAATGGCTCCCCCAGGCTCTCAGTTGCTCAAACCAAAGAACTGGGGAGTCATTTGTAGTAGCCCCATCACCCTCTCCTCAGTGCTTCCTGCCCAATTCCAGTGAGTCTTCAAATAAAACCATTTCTCTTATTCCCATCCTAGGTCTTCTGTGTTCACCATCTGAGAGATGCCCCCTTAATAGTTCTGTATCTAAAAATCCATTCTGCAGCAGCTAGAGATCCTTTTTTAAGTAAGAAATTTCACCTCTCTGACTTAAAATCTCTGTAGAATAAATTCTAAATTTTTTTAGAAATTGTTTTCACAGCCCCACCTGATCTGCCTTCTCCTTGACCCTTTAGCTTCATTTTTTTCTTTTTCTTTTCTTTTTTTTTTTTTGCCCTCTGTCACTATGGATTTGCTACACAGACCTGCTATTAGTACACTTACTTTAGGATCTTCCCTTGTTTTTCTTCTGCACAGAATGTTCTTCCCACACTATTTATCTGGCAATTTGCCTAGTTTAAATGTTAGTTCCTCAGGAGACCTATGGGACCCCAGTCCAATCTAAATTAGCACCCCTACCTAAAATATTTTCTTTCAGTGCATTTCTTACAGTCTTTAATTACATGTGTGATTGTCTTTGGATATCTCTTTCTACTACAAGTGATATTGCAGTATACCTACTGCATAGCTGAGAGCCTGCCTGCTCACCTAGATGAGTGCCTGGCACAGATTGTGGCTCTACAAATGTATTTGAAAAAAATTTAAAGTATTCCCAAATTATGAAGAATTTTCTATACCATATCCTCTTTCTTAGAGGTATTTTTGCCAAGGAACATAGCACTCCTGGGAAGAAATAACTAGAATAAGTGGCATTCCCCTTTATTCAACGTTCAGTGAGAAAAAATAGCTAGAGTTGTAAAACTTACATTTCTTATCATGGTGAAGGGGTGAGAAGATACTCTGGGAACTAGAGAAATATAGTAGTAAAATGCAGAGGTAGTGTGAGTTTATAGAAATAATTCAACCAGGAATAAGAATATCTGGGTTTGGCATCCAGCTCTGCCACTGATATCTGTTTTTGGCAAGGTATTCAGTCTCCTTGTGTCCTGGATTTTCTCATCTTTAAAATCTTGTGGAGATCTCATGAAAAAAATGAATTTGGACACCCTTTGAAAGGTATAAAACTTCTTAGAAATGTGAGATGCTCTTACTCTCCTTATTTTGACTTTCATTTATGAACATAAAATGACTTTACTTGGAGGTGGTTAAAACAATAATGAGTTTAGTCTCTGTCATAGATGGGACTGGCTGTTACTTTCTCTCAATTTATAGAAGTTGCTATGAAGAAACCACCCAGGGATGATAATATGAAAGTAAGTGAGTGTAGTGAATTGATTATGGATTTCCTTTGTAATTTTTTGCAAGCTTTCCTGAGAGCAATGCTAATTAAATTTAAATATGTTGGGGTGTCAAGTCTCTTTTTCTAAGAGATTAATTAGAGATTAGTCTCTAAGCTATTTGTAAATTACCATGCTTTTTTACTGTAAACTGTCTGGTAAAAATGCTATTTTAGGAAAATGATTATAGATTACAAATTATTTTATTAAGTACTTTATTTCCCTATCATTCTACCAGTTTTATAATAATAAATGACTTTAATGTCCTTTTTCACTGATAATTTAAATGAGATCTATGAGATGAAACATTATTTTGGAACAAGTTTAATTTAATTGACCCAGCACGGCTTGGAATTTTTGCTGCTATGATCCTTTTATGATTAAATACTAAAGAAGAATCTGTAATGTGAATACTTTTATTTCTTCACCATGGGATTCATACTCTCTGGGATAAAATATCCTTTTCAGAGAACATTAGCAGACATATTAGAAATTTATCCTCTCAGGAGATGTACCAGTTTCATCAACAAATGGGAATTCAAAGTCCTTTAGTAAAACTAATGACCTTATATACAGTAACAACAACAAAACCCCCACATAATTTGAACTGTCTTTTAAATATCTTTGTTCAAACTGATAGCCTAGAGATCAGTATATGCTAATACAGAGTCCTGAAAATTCTGTGATGTTCATCTTGTTTTTACAACGGCTAGGATGAGTAAGTCTAACTGCTTTAAATTTTACAGGGTTTTGTAGACTCTCAGTGCCAAGAAAACAAGCCACCTGGCAGTTTTTTAAAAAACAGTGAGCCAGTACTTAAGAATATGTACCAGAATTCACTGTTAGTATTTCAAGTGGATTTGGCTCAGATTTACATGGGATATGACAGCATTTTTATTCTAGTTACCATTTCTTATTTTCTTAGGATTATATTCTCATGAGGCAATTTCTAGTGGTACTTGAGCAGATTTAGTGTATTTTAATATACTGACAAGCATTATTTTTCCTGAAAGTGCAAAGATGACTCAGAAAAATACTATTTTA
>RCUC01130117.1:0-13495 GCA_003697995.1 Taxidea taxus jeffersonii | reverse complement strand
GCTGGAAGGAAATTTGCCAACTCGAGAAGAAATGGTGTTACCATTAGACCAGAATGTGCTCGGGCAGCTAGTTATGGGTGGTGATGGGGGAAGAAATGTATCGATATCTATAAATCCGAGGGGTGACGAGCTCCAGGCAGAAATCCAGCTAGGACCGGGACACCTGCACCTGCCTTGGCTCTTCCCATTTCTGCTTCTTCCTGATGCTCCACATGCTAGCAAATGGGTACCGTTGGGTTCAAACCCCCGCAAAAAACAATCTGCTCTTCCCTCAGCAGAAAAGTAAATCTCCTGGGGTCTCATTGGTTTTACTGGGGCACGTGCTCCTTCCTGACCAATCAGAGTGGCAGAGGGAATACAGGCACTGATTGGCCAGGACTGAGTCACATGGTGGCTGTGGCGCTAGGGCGGAGCCCCACTCCCCTAGTGCTGAAAGGCGGATAGGGATTCCCTGAGTAACTGCTGGGTTATGTTAGCACTGAAATGTCTAAATGGATGCTGGGCCGTGGGGACACAGATGGCCACTACGTGGCCACAAGTGGGCTGTGGCACTCCGTCTTCCCAGGTCGGGGAAGGGGGCTCATGTGGGGCCTTTCTGTTTGGCGGGTAGAGGGAAGCACTCACCAGTTCTGAGATGAAGTCGGGCATCTGACGCCTCCTGCTACCATATTGTCCTGTTTGCTGGCCTGCTACCATATTGTGCCTGTACATAGGCACACCTTGGAGACATCGGGGTTTGGTTCCAGACACTGCAATGAAGAGAATATGGAAATAAAGTGAGTCAAATGAATTTTTTTGTTTCCCAGTGCCTATAAAATTTGTGTTTACTCTATACAGTAGTCTATTAGGTGTGTAATACCATTATGTCTAAAGAAATGTACAAACCTTAATTTAAAAATACTTTATTGCTAAAAAATGCTAACTATCATCTGAGCTCCCAGTGAGTCATCATCGCTGATCACAGATCACCATAACAAATATAATAATGACAAAGTTTGAAATATTGCAAGAATTAGCAAAATGTGGCACAGAGACACAAAGTGAGCGAATGCTTTTGGAAAAATGGCAGTGATAGACTTGCTCGACACAGAGTTGCCACAAACATTTAATTCATAAAAAAACACGATATTAGCAAAGCACAATAAAGTGAGGTATGCCTGCATTCTGTTTTTTCAGATGCTGGATTTAAGCCAGGCAGCAAGGAATTTCAAGCCAGTTCTCCTGTCCTCAGCCTTCTCATTCTTCAGGCTCTTTCCTGCCCTACTCAAGAACCAAACCTCCAGCCATTTCCAGAAACCTCACTGGGCTGGCCGCTGGCACCTTCTAGCTGGAATTCAGTGCCCGAGGGTCAGCTGAGCCAGGGCTCGCCTGGTTTACTGGGCTGCTCATTGGCAGATCTTGAACTATACTGATCCTATCGGAGTACTGTAGTCTTCCCTTGGGACTTATGAGAAAGCAGTGGGCTATGGTGGACCGGCCTGGGCTTTGGGGACAGTGATATAGTCTCTTGTCTATAGGGATGAGGATTAGTTCAGCTGAGTGACAGACACCACCCCAAAGAGAAAACCAGGCCTGAAAAACAAGATTTTTCCCTCAATCAAGAGTCTAGATGCTGGAAGAGAGGTTTTTCAAAGTCATCATCGATCATTCTTTCTTGCTGCTCAGCTGCCTTCTCCAAGTGTCTTCTCCAACATGAGCCAAGATGCTGTTTGGTTCCAGCTCTCCAGAGGAGCAAGGGACAAACCGGTGCACGCCATCCCTTTAAGGACTCTTCCCAGAACTGCACACCACACTTGTGTTTACAGTGTTATGATCAGAATGTAGTCACATGGGCAAAATGGCCACAAGGCTGAAAAGAAAGTCTTGATTTGAGGCAGCCATGGGCCCAGCTGAAGATCAGAGTGTGGGGAGAATGGATATTGGGGGGTAGCTAGCAGTCTACAGCTCAGACTCCCTAAGCTCTAAGGAGTCCTCCTAAGTCCTAAATCCTCCTAATCTATAGACCGGATGGTATCCATATCCATGACTTCAAAAGTCACCCCAGGAGAGGAAACTTGTATTTCCCACATTATGATGAGGAAGTTGAAGCAGAGAGACTGAAAGATTTGCACAGCATGCCCCCTGATCTCCTCTCCTTCCTTTGCTAACCTGTCCTTGCTCCTGTCCTGGCCCCAGTACCTAGCTCTCATTGTCAAGGAGCAGGGTCTTTTCTGTCCGATCCATGGGTTTGGGTCTCCAGCAACCTGGGTCCCACATGGGTTTGCGGTGCCTGTTCCCCAGTGGAGGCCGACATGATGGCCCAAACCCGCAGCCCTGTCTCCCTATGAGGCTTACATGTCTTCCCCTGGCCGCGCCCATTTGTTATTGATGCTGGCGTTAGTTTCAGCAAAAGTGAGCTCTGTTACTCCAGTTCCTGAAAAATTTGAAAACCTTTCTGTTTGCACAGCCCGTCTGTAAACGAGGACTAAGCCACATCCTTCAGCTCTCTCAAGGGTTTCTCGACACTTTTCGAGTGAAAAATAATGTGAATAATACCTTCCGAGAAACTCAGGGAGAGTGGCCGCAAGAGCCCTACGTGCTACTAAATGGTAATTGTTCTGGGCCCTGGGAGGGGGTTCTGGGCCCTGCCAGGGAGCTGTTCCCACGGATCATCCAGTCTGGGGTTGGGGGAGGGTGCCGCCATCTGGAATGATACCTGTTCACGCTGGGGCAGGGGGACTTGGGGGGCAGGGCCAGGAGACCCCACCAATGCCCAAACTCAGAAAGCAAGAATGTGGGCAGGTGGGTGGTCAGTGACAGATGGCACCACAGAAGGTCCAAGGCAACAAGGATTCATGCATCGACCTTCGGTTTCGAAGCTACCTCCAGCCCGGGGACTGGGGACAATGGCACACATGGGTCAGGGTCCGGTCCTAGGCTGGGAGAAGGAAGAGGCAGGTTTGCAAGTGGAAGATTCCCCTATAGAGAACACAGGGTAGCTCCAATTTGCCAGCATCCCCCACATGCGTGCGCCGCTCAGATGGCCCCAGCTGGCCTCTGTGATTCACTGTTGCAGCTCCCCCGACCACACACACCCCAATCCTGTCTCCATACAGTACAGCTGCCGCCTTGGGTCAGCTAATTCCCCTCCACCTTACAAACCTGCAATAGATTCCTATTGACCCTGACCCCACAAACTCCTTCCCATGCCCTTCAGGAGCCATCCCTCTGCACTTTACCTCCTCCTCTTTCTCCTGCCTCACCTCCCTCCTGCCACATTGCCTCTCTCAGCTCCTCAAACCTACCACGTGAGCCGCCTCTGCCTTTGCACTTGCTGTTTCCTCTGCCTGGAATCTTCCTCCGGTAGCTCTATCTTCCTCCAGTAGCTCTTAGTATAGACAAGCCTTGGAGAGAACTCTCAGCCCCTGCCCTCTTTGCACCCATCATTGCTACCCATTGCTACCACCCAGTTTTATCTTGATCCCTGTATTTAAGACCACCTCAAATGCTACAACTAGTTGACTTGTTGATTTCCTGTTTCTGCAGTGAAATAGCCCCAGGGCCCAGGAGGCCTACACCTTGTTTCCTGGTCTCTCTGCAGAGACTGCCCCAGAGCAGGTCTCAGTGCATTGGAGAGAAATAGCCTGAGTTTGCCCCCCACCCCACCCCCGGGAAGTGAACCCTGGGACGAGGTTTTGAGTGCAGGTAGCATCTTTGGAAGATGATGGGGGAATGGGGAGGCAGCCAATAAGAGGAGTGTTCTCTAGCAGGTTACCACTGTGGACAACTAGAGCACAATCCTGGAACCCTGGCAGCCAGTATAGACAGCTTGCCTTGGAGTTCTCCTACCCAAGGGAAGAAGGATATGGGGTATTTATAAAGCATCTCCTGTCAGTTGTTGGTTGAGGGCTATTCTTGGGATGTTTTCTTTCCTGGCACTTTGGAACCTGAACACAGGGAAGAGTGGCCCTGCTGAGGCCAGAGAAAGACCTCAGGAAAGCACTAGTCTCAGCAGAGCAAGAGGCCTAGGCATCAGGCACAATCCAAACCTAGTTACTCACATGGGGGTCCAAGATCAAGGCCTGACTTAGTTGGGTAATCATGTTCAGCTTTTGCTTTCCCTGAGTTGGGATGCCTTTGGCTGCAGGCAGCCACGTGAAATCAAAATGAATAAGGACCTTTCTTATCTCCCATGGCAGGAAGTCTAGAGGAGTGCTGCCCCCAGGCACAAGAATCAGAGACCCAGGGACATCACCAGGGACCTCGCTGGCCTCTTTCTCTGCCTCTGCTCAGCCCCAACCACAGTCTGGCAGCCCTCAGGGTCACAATGTGGCTGCTAAGTTTCCAGGATTCATGTCCAGATGTCACAATGTTTAGACAGAGAGAAGAGAGCATCTCCCTGTGATGATTCTCTCCTAGGATCAGATACATCAGACCTCCCTTCATATGTCATTGACTATAACTGGACCACACTCCCCCTCCCTCCCACTCTGGGACATGGGTCATGGGAACACCAAGAGTCGGGTGAGAAGGAAATGGACGCTGGACATGTGCCTACTGGTGTCTGCCAAGCACGCTTTCTATTCCCTGGCTGAGGAGACGGTGATAGAGGGGCAAGAGCACCAGCCTTGGGAGGGAAGATGTGAGCAGGTCCCTGCCTGGGCTTGACAGCGGCAGTCTTGAAAGGAGTGTCCTGGTATTTGTTCTGCAAAGAGACCCCGGGTCCTGGCAGATGGCATCCTGTCCTCCTCAGGGTTCTGGCTCTCCCAGCAGCCTCTGAGGCAAGCCTGGGGCAGGTGGAGTTTGGAGATGCTGGGGAGAGGGGCACCTCTGCCTCCCTCCATGGGTTTGCATTTTCTTCGGCAGCTAATTACTTAGGATGGATGATTCTGATTCAGATGGAAGCCTCCTCCTCCACACACCTTCCTCCAGCTGGGATGGAACAGGTGGTGGAGAGAGCAAAGGGCCCCAGCGTCACTGCTCCACTGCTCGTTAGGGGCCATTCATCACTGGGGGTGTTTATACCTCACCTGGGGGCAGAGCCCCATGGAACAGGTGGTACCCTGAGAGGGAGGGGGAGCTGATGGGGAATTAACTCTTCACGCGTTGGCTCCAGAAGGGGGCCTGGCCTTGTGGCCACAGGGGGTAGCTGAAAATGTAGGGGAATCCTGCACCCAAGGAAACCGAATGAGGGACTAAAATGCAGGAGACATTTCAACTTTTCCAGTAATTGGAAGATTCAGAGATTAAGAAGATTAACCCAAGAAGAAGTCTTAAGAACAGTGGCTCTAGCGTTTGGCTGGAAGTAAGGGTTGGGTAGGGTAAACAGCCCTGATTAGGAGCATTTGCGGATTGCCTTGCCATGGTGTAAATACTCTCACCATGCCTGAGTTCCAGCTGCCCATTGTTTAACAACCAGCTCACAAATCTTGAATATTTAACAATTTGTTCCCAGGAGCCGGGAGGAGCCGGCCCCAGAATGCCCTGTGTATGAAGCTGTTCACGTATAGCATCAAATTTGTTTCTTCATTGGTCCATAAGAAATCATGAAGCACCCTTCGTCCCAATGCCTGCTTCCATGAGCACACAGATGTGGGACAAAATCCTCTCAGTGGACTGGAGTGACTGTGACAGCAGCCTAACAGGGTGGGCTCAAGGCTTCTGTGCGTTGTCCCTTTAGTGTGAGTCTAGGAAGGGACTTTGAAGCTGCCTCTGCCCTGACTGGGCAGTTCCTAGTGACCTTGGGCAGTTCAGTCCCTCTCTGCCTGCCACGAACAAAGAGGAGGGTAGACGCTCATGGCTTTTTCTGCTCTGTTATTCTGCAATTTGCTTGTACCCTGTTTCATATGCTCCTTTTCCTCGCCTCCTCTCTCCCAGCTGCCAAAGCCCCCCCTCCGAAAGACCCCCGTCTGGGCAGACCCTCCGTGGGCATTGCCAAGGCCCTGAGGCATCCCTTGGGACCAGCTCTGTCTTATTTCTAGAGGTCAGAGTGACAGCGGAGTTGAGGCACGGGGACTCTGGCTCTCCCAGGTGCCAGCGTGTGGTTCACCTGGGAAATGACAGCCCAGCTCATGGGCCATCTTTTCCCCAGCAGCAAACCTTCCAGATTGGAGGAGCAGGCAGCATCAGGGGATAGCCTTCATGCCCAGGGTCACATCTTACCTGGGTGTCTTCCTACCCCGGGCACGGAAGTTCAAATTCCTGCCCTCACCAAACCCTGGTGTTGAATTAAGAAAGTGTGGAGAACTTTGTGAGCCATAAAGGGCTCGGCAAATATTTGTAAACACAAGGGTTTGGGTTATTCTGTGCATCTGGCTGATCGAACGGCTTCTCAAGTTCCCACCTGGGGAGCCCCCCCCCCACCCCCGCCCCAGGACCTTCTGGGGCCTCACCTCTTGTTGCCCTTGGCTACCTTTTATCATCTCTCTGCAGGGTGGGCAGAATGGGGTGACACCCCCACAGACAGCTTCACCGTGCAGACCCGGCCTTCTGTTATTTTCTCTTGCACCTGAATCTTTAAATTATCCGTGTCTCTTGGCGAGCCCCGGCTGTGGAGGGAAGCTGTTAATAATAGATACAAGTGACTGTCTCCTAACGAATTGCTAAAGACGGTAATTAGCATTTTAATTTAGGCATTTTCTTCGCACTCACCTCTGGAGACCTGGGTTCGAATCTGAAATTGGGGTCACCAGTGGAGGTTCGCCCGTGTTCTTCCCCTAAGTCCCCGTGGATGTTCGTCTTTGTCGCACAGGTCGCCGCAGCCCAGGGCCGAGTGTGGCCTGAGGGGGGCACTGTCTGTCTAGGCTGCAGAGCGGCGCACGGCCGAGCACGGACTTGTGGCGGGCTGGCGGGGAGGGCCTGGGAGGGAGTGGGAGGCGCAGACACCGCCCCGCCGGGGGTGCAGGACAGGGCGGGAAGGGAAGGGAAGGGAAGGGAGTAAGTGCTTCCCCAGAGAGGAAGGAGCACTGAGTGGGGAGAGCAGACAGCCGGCATCAGGGAGGGGTTGAGCCGGGAGGGAGGAGGGTTGCGTGGATCCCTCTCTGCGCCTCTCCCAGGCCAACGCTGTCGCTCTTTGCCTTTCACAAGCACTAATTTTCTTGATTTTTCTTCAAGCCCCAGGAGCCTGTGATGGCTGGAGTGTTAGGAATAAATGACTTAATGGACTTGTCTTTTTCCTTCCTCTCGTTCACAAAACACGATTTTAAAGCAACAATAACACGGAGAGTTTTCTCTTTTCTCTTTTCTCAACTAGGGGTTGGGGACAATGCTTTGGGGTCCAGAGACAGCCAAACTCATCCAGGTTTATTGTGAGTGTGTGTGGCATGGGAACACACCCACAGCCCTTTTCCCAGATCCCCCCACCTCCACCCGCTTTGGGTAGGGAGAGTAGGCAGATGTACAGGGCTCCTTCTGGGGGCAATCCCATTTATCTACTATGGCTTCCCAGCCCCGCTTTGGGCATTCAGGGTTGCTTAAAGATAGCCACACACATTGAAAAATTACCTACATTTTCCCCTTCGTGCAAAAGCATCTTTGATGTATGAGGCAGCAACTCTAGACTCCTAGAGCTTTGGGGCAGACTTGAGGCTGCATCAAGAAGGTGAACCGGTCTGGATGTGGAGGGTGATTTTGGAGGGCTGGAGGCCCAGTGTGGTGGAGTGAGGTGCCAGGGGGAATGGCCTGCTCTGAATGCTCTAAGCAGAGATGACCAAATCCCATGATTCTCTTAGGCTCAGTGTTTCTAGCTTGTGTGATATGGAGGTGACAGTAAGTAGAGAACCTCAGTTCTTTGGTTTCCTCTCTGATATCATCTTAGGAATCTTTGGGTTGCAAATGATAGAAAACAAAACCTAAACTGGCTTAAGCAAAAGTGAGAATGCATTTGCTTCTGTAAGTGAAAAGTCAAGTAGTAGGTCAAGTTTCAGGTAATGCTTGATCCAGCTGAATGACATCTCCCCAGAACTTGATTTCTTTCCACTTTCTGTACTCATTCCAGGGCTGGGTCCCCTCAGAATCATAACTTGGTTGCCAAAAGCTCCTGGGACTCTATTTTTTTCTTTCCAGTGAGAAAGGGAAGAACTTTCTGGATTCTTTTGGGATTCAGTGTCTCTCGTTGGCCTGAATTAGGTCATATGCCTATCCTTGAAACAACAACTGTGGCCATGGGATGGGCTGTCAGATTGTTGTGAACTAGTCCATGTCCATTTCTAGAGCTGGTAGTGAGATCAGTCCCACTCAAACTGAAAACAAGGCTGCTCCAAATGGGGAGGATGAATCCTCCCAAAGAAAATGGACTTGAAGGCAATGATCAACACAAACCCACTCCACCCTATTTGGAACCACCCCTCTTCCTCTGATGGAATTATATAGCCACACCTTCTTGCTGCTGCTGTTGTTCTTTTGCTGTCTAGTTAACATAGAGGCTTAGGTTTTGGGGTGCCATGTGACTTTGCAGTAGTTCCCACTCTAATGGACTAAGGACACTTCCCCACCCCACTGATATTGAACGTGTCACATGACTCACCTTGGCCAGTGTAATGTTAGGGGTTATGATGTGAATGAATAGAGGCTTTGAATCTGTGTGGCTGAGATTGGGCTCCTGCGCTTCTTCCAGCTGCCGTGCGAAGGACATGCCCTGAATAGCCCCTGGTCTTAGAATGCAAGACATGTGCGGCAGACCTGAACCAACCCTATGGCCCAAAGCAGAGCCACCCAGCCAGCCCTCCAGCTGCAGACAAGAAAAATAACTGTGGTTGTAAGTCATGGAGATTTTAGGGTCCTTTGTTGCACAGCATTATCACAGCAATAGCTGACTAATGTCAATAGACAAAGATTGGTAGGTTAGTTAGAGTTTTTGCATTCTGGATGTGTGGGGGTTGGGAGGAGCATCAGAAAGGAAATGAAAGGACTCCTCCAGAAAAGCCCCCTTTGCTCTCTGAAATCTAGAAGGGTGTCTGGTCTTCCCTCTGACAGGATGTCTCATGCCTTTTCTTCCCAGGGGGCTGGGAGAAAGAGGCTTCTTCTGGGGGGAAGATGCCAGAACAAGGCCTAAAAGAGCAATGAGACCCCAGCCCAGCCCATCCTAGCCCCAAGCTCTGCTACCTGTTCCCTAATGATGGATGAAGATAGAACCAGGAGGCAGAGGGCAGAAGAGCCAAGGAGATGGCCTGGGGAACATGTCCTCACAGCAAGCCCAGGGCAACCTCTGGTCTGGGCTACTTTTGGCCCTAACATAGCCTCTCAGCTATTAGCCACTTGGCACATTCCCAGAAAACAGCATTTATTTTTTTAAAAAAGATTTTACTTATTTACTTGAGATAGAGAAAGAGAGAGAGCATGAGCTGTGGGGGGTGGGGGGAGAATAGCAGAGGGAAAGGAAGAAGCAGATTCCCTGCTGAGCAGGGGCTCGATCCCAGGACCCCAGGATCATGACCTGAGCCAAAGGCAGACACTTCACTGACTGAGCCACCCAGCTGCCCCTAGAAGACAGCATTTAGATGAAAGTTTTATAATTTGAAATGCTTTTAAGAGAATCCAGTTGGAAGCTAAAGAATTGAGGAAGGCTCGAAGTAGTAAGTACTGACTATCTGAATTCCTAAAGGTGGGCTCGCCTACATTCTAGCAGCCACGTTCACCAAGTGACAAGTTAGGAAGCACTGGCAGAGTAGTCTCAAAACCTCTATGCATTTGAGTGGAGGGAGGAGGGTTATCCTCCAGTTATGACGAGGAGAGCTGGGCTCAGAGAAGCTAAGGGCTTTGCCCACGTGAGAAATGGTGAATGCCGTCCTCCTCTGGGCTATGGTCCCATGCTACCCTGCAGCCCATCCAGTGACTTCGTTGTGGGGTTCAGATTGCCAGGTATTCTCAGGGCCCTCCCTGGTTCTGAGGCATTGTGGGTTTGGAGAAAGGGGTCATTACTATAAACCTTGGGGTTGGCCAGGGTGGTGAAGGTATCAGCAGTCCCTCCTGAGTCCAGAGTGGCAAGCCTACAGGGTCTTCTCTGACCCTGTAGGTCCAGGCCTCTGTTGATGTTGGAGAATGAACTTGGGCTCTGGATAGGTATGCAGATCCAGACTCTAACATTTGGGTGAGTGACTTTGCCCTTGTAATCCGTAGTTTCCCGGAATGCATGGCCCACTGTAACCATTCAACACATGGGAGTTGCTACATTTGTTGTGTTTAGAATTGCTGAGATGGTGGTGTGGTTAAAAGCTTGAATTCTGGTGGCACCTCACTGGCTCAGTTGGTGGAGCACGTGACTCTTGATCTCAGGGTTGTGAATTTGAGCCCCACGTTGGGTGTAGAGATTACTTAAAAACAAACAAACAAACAAAAAACCTTTAAAAAAAAAAAAGAGCTTGAATTCTAGATTCAGATTCCCTGGGTTAAAATCCTGGAACAGGGGCGCCTGGGTGGCTCAGTGGGTTAAAGCCTCTGTCTTTGGCTCAGGTCATGATCCCAGGGTCCTGGGATTGAGCCCCGTAGCATCGGGCTCTCTGCTCAGCAGGGAGCCTGCTTCCTCTTCTCTTTCTGCCTGCTTCTCTGCCTACTTGTGATCTCTCTCTCTGTCAAATAAATAAATAAAATCTCTAAAATCCTGGAACAACCCCCTTACTAAGTAGGAATTTTCAGAAATTTCATGTAACTTCTCTGAGCCTTAGGTTTTTCATCTGTGAAATGGGGATCATAATAACTCCCTCTGGGTTGTGTAGGCTTCAGTCTAATTCATGAGTCTGAATACTGAGTCTAAGCACTGAATATGATGTACATAAAGTAAGTGCTCTGTACATGGGACTGTCGTACCTCATCTATGACTTCTATGATTGCTATCCCATCAGGCACAGATGCCTGAGATGAGTTTGGCATGACCCTTGTTCTACCTTCAGCCCCTCACTTCTCTCTCATAGCTCTCTGGCCTAGTGCTCTGGCAACCCAGATGGGAGTGGGCTGGGAAGGGGTGAAGCTGGAAGTGAAGGGACAGAAAGGAGTTACGAGATGAAGCTGAGGGCAGGGGTGGGGGAGGGGTGTGACCTGAAAGTCCTTCCCCAAGGGCTCCACAGCTACTGGTCAATACTTCATCAACTTCCACAATCGCTTCATATCTCCACATCTCTAACTTTAAGTGGGGGTCTTTGCTGCACAACAAGGCGTTCCTATGGCAACCTCCTGGTGACACAATACAACCATTCTTCCCAGAAAGGACTGCCTTCTTCCCTGTCTCCTAGAAAAGCCACAGCAGTGGTGGAGGGGGAGCCTTCAGCACCCTGGACAGAAAAACCATAGTTTGGCCTGCACACGTTTTCTGACTCACCTTGTCTTAGGGCTTTGCTCTGGAAGATGCAGCTGGCCAGTAGTTTGTTCATTTTAATGTATATTTATTGAGGGTCTATGAGTTTCAGCAATGCACCAAATGATGGCTGGGGACCCAGCAATGTAGAAGACAGACAGAACCTGCCTTTAGGGACTAGAATTCCATCTGGGTTCTGTTGAAGGAAAGGGAAAAGGAACAAGACGATTTCAGCCAGTGCTAAGCACTGAAGGGAATACAGCAGAGAGAGACTGAGGAAGGGGTTGGGAGGCCTCTCTGGAGATGCCTGATTCCATCTACACTGAGCCTTGAAAGCAACCAGACAATAACCTGGGAGAGTGAATTGGGGGCGGGGGGGAGGGGACAGCTAGTGCAAAGTTCCTGAGGCAGGAGTGAACCTGAGTGTCCGAAGAACAGGCAGAGCCCTGGAGGGTCTGGAGTGTTAGTGGGCAAGGTGAGCTGGGGTCAGGGACCAGCATTCTATTTTAATTGTGATGGGTGGCCATTTAGGTATGTGTTTTTTTTTTTAAGATTTTATTTATTTATTTGACAGAGAGGGAGAGAGCACAAGCAGGCAGAGCAGCAGAGGGAGAGGGAGAAGCAGGCTCCCCACTGAGAAGGGAGCCCAATGTGGGGCTCGATCCCAGGACCCTGAGATCATGACCTGAGTCGAAGGCAGCCACTTAACCAATTGAGCCACTCAGGTGTCCGCATTTAGGGGTTATTTAAGCAGGGCAGAGACATGGTCTAATACAAGTTTTAAAAAGATTTTTTTTTTATTACTTTGGGGACAGGTTGGGCTCCTTGCCTTCCAGGGTTTCCCTGCCTGGGAAGCCTCACAATTACTGAGTAAAGTATGTTTGTCTGACAAATACAGCTTGCTGGAGATGGTCTTCCTTGTACCTTGGTGGGCCCAGAACTGTCTTTCCAGGAACACAGTGGTCTTCTTCTCACCCAGTGCCACCACAATTACCAACACCCTCCTCTATCTGACTTTGATATTTGTGGTCACTGACAGCAAAGCCCCCACCCCCAGGTCCAGCTGATCAAATTCTACCTCACCCCCCATAGCCATTGAGATTTATTCCTGATGAATGGACAGCCCTGGACCAATGAATCCTTCAGCCGGCCCAGGCCTGAGCGCTCAATCTCTCATAACTCTGTGTTAAGGATGTGGAGTGACATCTGAGACAGCTGGATAAAGGATGAAATAAGGAGCCTGATAAGTGGGATTGATGTCTGTCCTTGCCTAGACAGGGCTAGGGGAAGGGCCAAAGAGGACCCAGGATGAGTTATTGCTTTTCCCAGGGCATCTAGGGTGCCCGCTCATAGCAGCCTGCATGGCAGACAAGCTTCCATCAATCCCTGGCCCCTTCAGGAAATCTCAGTTCCAAAGCTCTAGAGAGATCCCTATGTTCTGGTGATTTTGAGAATTTGAGAAAACAAAATGCTTTCCTGGAGGCTACAAGGGAGGCTGCACTAGATGCTGCATGGGCCTCTGTGAGGTGGAAGACAGGAAATGGGAGCCCCATCTTGAGTCCCAGTGAAGGTAGAAAGGATTCTTTTTCATGCATGACAGAAAACTGAACTGAACTGACTTAAGCCCAAAGGGATGCATTGGCTCACTCAGCTGAAGAGGTCAGGGGTTGTTCCTTCTTCAGGCAAGGCTCAATTCGGGACTCCCACAATGTGACTGTCCTTCCTATATTTTGGATCTGCCTTGGAACAGACTCCATTCATTGTTCCAAGATGGCTGCCAGAAGCTTCCAAGGCCACCTGCTTCCTTATTCATAGCCAGTGGGAAAGATTCCCAGAATTGAATCTCATTGGTCCTGATCGTGTTGACATGGGTCCTGTGCTCCTTTATTAATTTACCTGTCACTGTGCAATGGGAAATCCTGATTGACTAAGCTCACCTGGGCTCACTCCAGAGCTGCCTGTGGGGTCATTTCTATCTAAATGCATTCTAGGAAGTTTGGAGTTCTCTGAGGAAGGGGGAGGGGAGGAACTGGATGGTGGTGAAGTAGCAAGCACATGCCACACCACCACTCAATGGGATAGCAATCATAGAATTTCTTACCATTCCTCAGTCTATACCCTCGTGTCTCCCTAATCACTGACCCATTCGTGGAAGTTCCAGCTCTATCCCTCCATATGCAACCTTCTGTATCAGTCAGGCCTCTTCGGTTGCAAGGGGAAAAAAAAAAA